>ML105146.1:81650-263028 GCA_003697995.1 Taxidea taxus jeffersonii | reverse complement strand
CCCCCCCCGCCCCCCGCCACAAAACCCCAGCACCAAAGTGTCAATCATTCCTGGGAAATAGAACATGCCCCTTGGATTCTCTGATTTGTTAGTTGTTCAAACTTTAAGGACAGAAATGACCTATGTCCTTGAGGGGAGGAGGGAAGACATGTTAATAATGACTGTACAGCCATTGAGAAAGTGCATTATCAATTACACAAACAACTTTGAGCCCTGCCCTCCAAAGGAGGGGGCTACAACTTGATTTAAATGCCTCAGTAACTGAACATTTGTGTCCTCCAAATAAAGGAGATGGGGGGGGAGAACCACCCACATTTTAATGAGAAAGTGCAGCAGTCTACCACCTTTCCCCATGCTTCTCAAGAAAATGATTGCACAGACTCAGAGAAGTCCAAAGTCATAGCAGAATCTCTGAGGCACTCCTGGTTAAAAGAGAAAAAAATATGATCCAGTAATCTCCATAATTCTACAGATTATGAGAACAAACCCGTTTTTTTTTTTTAAACGAAAGCCAAAGAATCATTTCATAGGGATCATATACACCATTTCCTCTAACATATCCTCAGTCTCACAGTGTTGAAATGGGACCGATCAGCCTACGATGGATTGCACATCACCCAAGAAGAAAGGAAGGCATGGAAAATGCATACATTTTATACTGCTTCACAAACGCATTTACAAGGAATAAGGTGAAGAGAAGATATAGGAAGGAGGAAAAAGAAAACCTTATTGCTGTTTCCATACAAAATACAGTATGAAGATACCTAAACTAAATCAAATCTGATTACGATGACCAATATTTTCACAATGTGGGATGAAGTGTCTTCTTATACAATGAAATGTTCAGTTTAAAGGGTAAGCAGAAAGATGAGAGAGGATGTCAGAACTACACCTGGGATATTAGCTGCATATTGAAACTCGGGGATCGAGACTGCTTGGTTAAGGGGGCTCCTGGGCTGAGGAGCTCTTTACCTTCTCCAGCTTGACCTAGCCGGTCTTCCTGTAGACTGATAGTTGAGTATCGATTAACCTTGTTAGCTGCTAAATTAGTAACTCCCTCAGTGCCAACCCCAATGCTGGTACTTGCTTGACTGCCATTTACATAGTCAAATGATTTGCTTGAGGAAGCACTGGCTGTCCGGATTAGACTTATACTATTGGTTTTTGGCACCACCTGGCCAGCAGGCAAGCTCAGGTGTTTCTTCATCGGTGTCAGCTCGATTGAATCTACACTAAGATCAGTTGGTTGCTGTACATACTGCCTGCGAATGACTGAATCTCGAGGGCTCTCACTGGATTTGATGACAGAAGCTGTTTCTTTATCCTTAGCTGAACGCCCAGTTGCTACTTTCCTTAAGCTTCCCCTCTGAGAAGAGGAGGATGGTTTGGTCCCAAATGGCTGACTGCTGAGGGAAGCCCCTGATGAAAATCCTTCATCTGCATCATTTAGGTTTACCGACTCTTCTCCATTTACACCCTCAGCACCTAAAAAACAAATCAGACAGACTCAGCAATAGCTAAATTAAAGAAGAAGGAACTGTGAGTAAAAACTCAACTGACCTTATCTCTTGTGTAATCTTCACTATAGTTTGGCAATGGCCTTGTTGTCAACGCTTCTCCTAAATAACTTAGGGGAAGAAAGCTTAATCTACACAGAATCCTAGTATGTTATTCACTGTGTTTGTTCAGCTTTAATGAGTCCAGCTTTTGTAAGACTATCCACAAACGAACCTAGTATCTCAATATTTAGGCATATAAAACAACTTTAGGTGAAGTACAATTCGTTACAAAATCTTTATAATATACCCTTGTCTATTTGAGGTGACCATATCTATTTAAAAAAAAAAACACCAAAAATTGTCCTCATATCTTCCTTTGCCTACCATAAAAAAGACCATACAAAAGAGACCCCCTTCTGACTGCAGTCACCCAGAATAATGCCAAACTCATTATTACCCCTACAAGCCAAACCCATTTTAACGATGTACAATTTTACATTTACTCAACAGCCAAGTGCTTCTACATGGCTTAAAAATCTTTAACATGGAATTACTAGATTTTCTAACTCAAAAAACTGTATATTGTTTCTAGTAATTTCATACTTATATTTTGTCTTTTGGAGGTATCTACTCAACTTGTTTCCATATCTCCTCGACCAATTAATGTGAAGAAAATATCTGATTATCAGAGAGTAACTAGCAGGGATAGTTAAGAAGAGTTTTTACTATCTATATTATGCAGCTGTAATAATTTGGATTTTTCATCTTGAGATGCATTATTGTCATGATCACAAAATACAATGGTGTCCCATTACATTTTATGCAGAGACTACAGTTAACGAAATAATCTTTATCTTGGGATTTTTGTTAGAAGGGGAGAAGCATATCTAATACATTCAATTTGGGTTTTCCAGAAAGCCTAATTCTCTTACCGAAAGTATGATCAACACTCTCTTGGAAAGTAATACACTTGCTTCTTTCAAAATGGATAGCAGTTCACTATATTATTATGTATGTTTGCCAGACAGCAAGAAAGTTTAATCTGAATCCACATACAGATATCAATATTACAGTTAAGGTAAAATATTAGGAAAGAATTCTAAACAAATATTAATTTGAGATACATGTTATCTAAGTAAAATATACATAAAATATTTAAACACAATCTTTATTTAACATAGTACCTGGAAAAATAAAAATATTTTCTTATATGGATAGTTATTTCCTTCCTTCAAAAGAACAAAATAGGCTATCTTTAAAGCAAGAGGCATGTTATTATATCCAGCAGTTTAAATCTTCAACCATCATGCAAAGCGATATGAAAATGCAGCCGACACCACTTCTCTCAACCCCTTCTTCGAAACAGTATATGATGTAACTCAAAATGAAACTCTAAATTATATTTACATATTACCATCTTAGCAATTTACTTACAGTTACTATAAAGAACTCCGAAATGCCCAAGAAAAGATATTTACTGGTTCACAACTGGTATGAGTAATAGAAAACTGGAGTGAACAGAAATGTATCATCAGATATATTATCTATACATACTGAGGAAAGGAGACTGAGAGACTTAGTGCTAGCGTCTAAATCTTGCCTCATGCAGGTCTGATGCCCAAGCAGTATGGCCATAAAAGAGATGATAGTAACATAAAAGCCACCATGCAAAAGAACCTACTGGTATTTTATACACTCAGAAATGTTGTTTCAATACAGTGGAATACTGACTATACTTTAATCACAGGCATTGTCCTCAGTTTACCAATAATTTTAAATCCTAAAAGTCACAAATAAAAAGTTATTCAACCACCAGGACAAGGGTAGGTGATAGGCTTATAGCCTCCCTTCAATTTCAACATATAACAAATGTAATTTTAATTGTAAACTGATTTAAAACCATCATACTAGAAAATTCTTTTATTTATTTATTTGTTTGTTTGTTTGACAGAGATCACAGCTAGGCAGAGAGGCAGGCAGAGAGAGAGAAAGGGAAGCAGGCTCCCTGCAGAGCAGAGAACCCGACGTGGGGCTCGATCCCAGGACCCTGGGATCACGACCCGAGCCGAAGGCAGAGGCTTTAACCCACTGAGCCACCCAGGCGCCCCATACTAGAAAATTCTTTTAAAAGGCCAAATATTAATGTCAATACAAAAGCTCCAGCTGACTTCAGAATTACTAAAACTTTCCATAGAGTTTAGTAATTTCCTTCCATTTAAAAAACCTCAAGGAATAAAAAGGCAATTATGTCTTACAACTATTTTCCTTTCTAATTTTCTCCCTGGTGATACTACTGCTCATGATCTATAGGGAAGATAACCAAAAAGGATCTTTAATGTACTTACTTTCATTCTTTCTTTTTAAAGATTTATTTTTTTGAAAGAGAGAGTGTGTGAGTGGCAGGAGAGGCAAAAGGAGAGAGAGAGATAAGCAGACTCTCCACGAAATGGGAAGCCTGATACAGAGCTTGAGATCATGACCTGAGCCAAAATTAAGAGCCAGGTGCTCAACCAACTGAGCCACCATGCACCCCTTTAATGAACTTTTCTATTCAGTCTGTCTTTCCTTATACATTTAGCTCCTATTAATATTGATTTAATTATACAATTAAAACAGATTAAAAGTAAAAGTAATTTTTGAGAAATTTCAAACACAATGAAAGAAATTACTCCTTTTTCCTTGTGGTGATACCCCACCCTCACAAACTGAAATTTTTATGAGTGATAGGAGATATTAAAATATGATATTTTAATATTAAATTAGATATTTTATTTTTATTTTTTTAAGGATTTTATTAAGTGATCTCTACACCCAATGTGGGGCTTGAACTCACAACCCTGAGATCAAGAGTCGCATGGCTCTACCAATGAAACAGCCAAGCACTCCTTAATAGGATATTTTAAAAGAACTACTATTTTGGTTCCTTTTTCAAAGTATATAACTTTTGATGAATTGGAAGAAATGTTTCAACCTAACTAATCCCACACTCTAGAATTTTATCAAGTCTTAATTATCGTAACATAGTATTACATTTAGCATAAATAATCCAACATTCTAATAATGGTAGTGGATATATCAAGAGGCTCTCTAGTCACCAGGAAATGTCGAGAAACAGGCTTTTGTTCAATTTAGGCCAACTCTGGGTTTGGCATCTATTCATATACTTATTTTTATGCTTTCTGACTACCTCAAAGAAAGATAGAAAATGAAAAGGGAAGGTTACATCTTTCACAGGATCTTGTAAAACAGAATCAACTCCTTTGGGTCCCTAGATCATGCACATGCAACACTGTTAAATGAAGTTAAGGCCAATGTGGGCAAATGGGCAAGGGAACAGAAGGTAGATTTAGATTCTTACTGAGCATGCTCAAATTTCCAATGCACCAAAGAGTAAGATACTTCCTTAAGGTGGAAGGTAACTGCTTCATGTATGTTTGGTCTTATGTAAAAATATATAACCTATTTTTAAACTGTTTGCTATATTTTATTAATTAGTATGAAGTTTCCATAGTAGCAATACATTAAATAATGAAAAACTATTAGGCTACAGTTCGCTCTTTCACAAAGTCAACTCCTATGGGCATCATATGTAAAACAGCAAATAAGTAGTTTTCTATTGGAGAGAAGTATTCTTTTATAGATGTTGGTGGTGATGGTGGTGGTGGTGGTGGTGATTTGGGGGTAAAAAAAAATTCTCATTTTGAGATACCTACATTGTAGAAACAAGGATCTATTAGGACACCTGAACTCTTAATACATTTCAGTTCTGTTTGAGAGCTATAGAAAACAATCATTATTTACAATAAATGATAAAATGTAGTGTGGACCAGTATAGCACATTTGTAGAGGGAAGAAGCTAGTAGTTCATTAGTCAGACCCAAGTAACCTGACCCACAGATTATAAAAAGTGATAAATACTGGTGATAAAAAAAAGTGATAAATACTGTCAAAGAAGTAAGAAATTCTTGTTAACTGACCAACCTGGAATTAGAGATAAATCGGCCAGCTCCACTTTAATCCAATTTCTCAAAGATGATGTATTTATGTTTTAAAACTTTCTTCATATATATTTAAGGAATAAATTATTATATAATTGAAATCAATTTGTACTGACGAAAGGCTCATGTCCATTGGGTGCATTTTTCCTTTCCTAATGTTAGGATAAACATGCTCAGTAATGAAAAAATCCCAAGCATTTGCAGACCTTATGGAGACAGGCCTCTGCCTTGTTAGTAGCCATGCCAAGCTGTTCTTTGATTACACAGAATGCAGATTCCAGGCCAGCACAAATGGTAACTAAGATCGTACTTGACCCGGCGCTAGGCATATGGGGAGGTGTGCTTTGCAAGGAGGAGCTAATACACCCTGGGATAGTGGAAACACACACTAGAATGAAAAGATGTTCTGCTTGGGGATAGAGAGCCAGGATCCTTCTCCAGCAACTGCCTCACTGACTTCTGCCTCCTCATCTCTGTCCTACCCTCTGTTGTGGCTGCTGCTGAGTTGGGCTCCGGTGAGCCGTGCTCAGGGGTCCTGCGCACCAGCACCTCCCCCTCTTGAACACGTTTGATCCCTAGGTCAGTGGAGCCGTGTTGGATCGGGGAGCCAGGAATACTCGAGTCAGCCTCGTTTGAGAAGTCAAAGCCATCTGGGATTCAACATATAAAATTTTAGTGCTTTTGTGCTGCTCTATTCTTTTCTGAGCATTTTGACCCAGGCAGATAAGAGAATGTATATATGGATATGATAAAAACACAAACACTATTTATATAGTTACATGTGTGTGCACAGCATGCACACACATAAGGCGGCAGATGAACAATGTGAGGTTTGCAAATGAATAGCACAGGAAAATAGGGATCATTAAAGTGGCAATTAATAGATCTTAGGCAAGACAGCTTGACTATTCAAGTACCATATGCCTATGAAATACTGCTGGATTCAGCACCTCCAAAAAAAGGAAAAGCAAAGATAAAGATTGAAAAAACAATAATCCATTCTTTTATAGATAGCTTTTATTTCACCATCGGTTTGGTCAGTTATATAATTTTTTCCCACAGTGCTCATACATGCACCTTTTTTCCCATTACGATAAAGGCTTAAAGTAATTTCTTTCTTATTCTTATTATTAGTTCAAAAAAAGACAAAAATTAACTTGATCTTATTTTTTTGTTTTAACATTCCCAGAGCAGTCTAAATAACATCTTTCTACTTTATGAAAAAAAAATGTATCTATATCAAAGTAAATTCAGGCACTTAAACACATTTCTAGCACTATATTTAAAAATTAAATTTTACTTTAATTATACAGAGTACTAAATATCATGTATTAACCTAGTTTATAAAAACAGTGATAAATTTGCTAGAATCCATGAACGGGCCATAGGAATTTTATACTCACCTTCTCTCCTCCATCTATGACGACGGATTGAAGCTGTTGTAATCGCAGTCCGAGAAATCCTCGGCACTGTTGGAGTGACTTCCACTTTAAGTACCTTCTGGCCTTCTTGTGAAGAATCAGGAGCATCAAATGGTAATGAGTTCTTCATGGCATTGGCAACCTAAAATATAATATAAAGTCTATACATATTTACACCAAATATATAATTTAAGCTTATTTTACACTTCACGTTTCCATAATTTTTTTGAATATGTATATAAAGTGGTAGTATAAAATATAAAAGTACACAATGTGTCAGAAAAGTAGGTACCTCCATTGTTTTGTTGTTTTTTGCTTTTTATTGGGGGGCCATGGGGAGGGAGAGAGAGAATCTTAAGCAGGTTCTATGCCCAGCATGTGAGCCAGACACAGGGCTTAATCTTACAACCCTGATATCCTGAGCCAAAATCAAGAACTGGACTCTTAACTACTGGGTATTTACCCTAAAGATACAAATGTAGTGATCCGAGGGGCACGTGCACCCAAATGTTTATAGCAGCAATGTCCACAATAGCCAAACTATGGAAAGAACCTAGATGTCCATCAACAGATGAAAGGATAAAGAAGATAAGGTATATATATACAATGGAATACTATGCAGCAATCAAAAGAAATGAAATCTTGCCATTTGCGACGACGTGGATGGAACTAGAAGGTATTATGCTTAGCGAAATAAGTCAATCAGAGAAAGACAACTATCATATGATCTCCCTGATATGAGGAAGTAGAGATGCAATGTGGGGGGTTTGGGGAGTAGGAAAAGAATAAATAAAACAAGATGGGATCGGGAGGGAGACAAACCACAAGAGACTCTTAATCTCAAAAAACAAACTGAGAGTTGCCGGGGGTAGGGGGGAGGCGGGGGGCAGGGAGAGGGTGGTGGGGTTATGGACATTGGGGAAGGTATGTGCTATGGTGAGTGCTGTGAAGTGTGTAAACGTGGCAATTCACAGACCTGTACCCCTCGGGCTAATAGTACATTATATGTTAATAAAAAAAAACAAATAAATCTTAAAATAAATAAATAAAAGAATTGGATACTTAATCAAATGAACCACCCACGCACCCCTGTTCTGTATTCCTTCAGGTAGGCTTTTAAAATGAGAATTTACTCAGGGCGCCTGGGTGGCTCCGTGGGTTAAAGCCTCTGCCTTCAGCTCAGGTCATGATCTCAGGGTCCTGGGATCGAGCCCCGCATTGGGCTCTCTGCTCAGCAGGGAGCCTGCTTCCTCCTCTCTCTCTGCCTACTTGTGACCTTTGTCAAATAAATAAATAAAATCTTCAAAGAGAAAAGGCATTCCAAAGAAAGAAATATTGTCTAACATTTGAACCCTGTTAAAATTTAGAAGTTTCTGATTCTTCAAATGAAAAATAACATGCAAAATTTTATTTCTCATAAAAAAAAATTAGCCTTCTTTCCATTCCTTTGTTTCCAAAAGAGAAATTTTCCCTAAACATGTCTGGTATTTTGCTTTCTGCTCCCTCCACAAAAAAGGAAAATATCTGGCTGGAAAGTAATCATCATCAACTGACGCATGTTTCTTAATTGGATGGTATTAATCTAGCAAAGATCTTGAGTTGGAGAACTGTCTTTCTCCTTTCCTCTCCACTTGGAAAGGACAAGTAAAATGCAGCAACCTGGACAAGTATGCCAGCTCTGCCAACTCAAACTTCTCCAGAGGGCTGTTCCAACATACAGACCAAGAGGTGGGGAGGTAGGTCTTTTAATTTAGCTTTCATCAGGAATAAAGATGAAGCCTGTTTCTCTACCTGCCAACTATTTCAGCTGTTATCACCTGCTCTAGATTTTAAGGAGTGTTGTTTGTTAGCAAATTACTGTAAATGCTACCTCAATAAATTAATAGTTAAAGTATAAAAAATAATACAAAGAAAATGGCTTTAAAACTTGTACTCCTGGGGACGTCTGGGTGGCTCAGTCGGTTAAGCCACTGCCTGAGGTCATGATCCCAGGGTCCTGGGATTGAGTCCTGCATCAGGCTCCTTGTTTACTGGAGAGCCTGCTTCTTTCTCTGCCTCTGACTGCCACTTTGTGCTCTCTCTCTCTGACAAATAAATAAAAAAATAAAATATTTAAAACAAAACAAAACAAAACAAAAAACCTTGTACTCTTGGGGCACCTGGGTGACATACTTGGTTGAGTGCCCAACTCTTGTTTTCAGCTCAGGTCACAATCTCATGGCTCTGCACTCAGCACAGAGTGTGCCTGAAAATCCATCTCCCTCTCCCTCTGACCCTCCCGCTTGTGCTTTCTCTCTAAAATAAGTGAATAAATCTTAAAAAAAAGTATAAACTAATATAATTGCAATTAAAATCTATAAATAAACTTGATTTAAAAACTGTACTCTTAAAGTTTATAAATGAAAAAACAAATATTCTTAAAATACCATTATACTATAAAAACCTTAGAAAATACAAAACTTACAAAGATAAACCATCCAGAGTTGAACCACTTAGATAACCGTTAGCATTTGTATGTTGCTTCTGTCTTGTCCAGATTAAAAAATAGTTGTAAACTGCTTGACCACTTAACATAAGCTAGCATTTTTCTTTAGAACAAAATTTTTGAATATATAATTTCATCAAGTAAACATAATCATTCTCTGCTGTGAAACACCTTTTGTTTTGATTCCTCTGCAATTAGAAATAACACTAATGTTGTGCTTATAATACATTTAAAAAATTCAAAGTAGTTTTCTGGGATATGTTGCTAGACATGGGATGGTGGGTTAAAGAAGAAAAACACATTACTGAACTGCTTCTGAAAAGGAATGTTCAGAGTTGTATTATACTGCTACTGATATTAGAAAGTTTTTTTAGAAATATATTTATTTTGTGAAAGAGTACAAAATCTTTTTATTTAGAACAAAATATTGATTGGCTTTCTTGTCATACCTATTGAGATCTTTTTCTCAGTTTGTGCAATACATATTAATTTTGTTTTTAAAAAAACTTCAGGTTTAGGGTGCCTGGGTGGCTCAGTGGGTTAGGCTTCTGCCTTTGGCTCAGGTCATGGTTTCAGGGTCCTGGGATCCAGCCCCGCATCGGGCTCTCTGCTCTCTCCCTGCCTCTGCCTACTTGTGATCTCTCTGTCAAATAAATAAATAAATAATCTTTTAAAAAACAAAATAAAATAAAATAAATCTAAGAATTTTAAAATAAATTTAAAAATAATTTTTTAAAAAAATTAAAATAAATTTAAAAAAATAAATTTAAAAACAGGTCAAAAAAAAAAAACAAAACAAACTGGAGGTTTAGAATTTAGATACTGATACAGTCAATAAAAAGAGCCCAACCCTTTTTTGGTGACTTGTCCCATCACTTAAGCTTAGAAAATCCTTCCATCTTTGGAAATTTGAGTAAATGCTTCTAACCTTTTCCTCTTTCTTTTCTTAAAGGATTTTAAAACATTTAATTCTTTAATTTATCTGAACTTTATTTTTATTTTTTTTTAAAGATTTTATTTATTTATTTGTCAGACAGAGAGCACAGGAGTGAGCACAGGCAGACAGAGAGGCAGGCAGAGGCAGAGGGAGAAGCAGGCTCACTGCTGAGCAAGGAGCCCGATGTGGGACTCGATCCCAGGATGCTGGGATCATGACCTGAGCCGAAGGCAGCCGCTTAACCAACTGAGCCACCCAGGCGTCCCTTTATTTTTATTTTTATATGTGGTAGTAGAGGATCTAAATCAATTTTGTTTTCTTTCCAATAGTTAACCAATTGTTATGGAATAAACCTTTCTCCCTCAATGACTTAGATTGCCTCATATGCTATATACTGAATATTTTCACTCATTAGTGCCACTTTCAGGCACAAGTATGTTTAATAAAGAATAAATATAATAACTTACCAAGAGTGGTTGAGAAAAGAGTTCTAGCTGAGCTCTATAAATGATGTCATCAAGGACTTCTTGGCCAAGATCCCACTGCCCATTATACCTGTGGAGAAGCCATTTATTATCTTTAGCAAATTTTTCTGATCTTTAACAATAACGTTTTCATTGTCTTAAGCCCTGCTATTTTGGTTCTAAAATGAGATTTTCACATTAAGTTTTGCATCATTTCATTTCTAAACTATCCCACTTTTGGTTACAAGAACAAAATGAAGAGGGGCACCCTGGATGGTTCTGTCAGGTAACAGTTCAACTCTTTATCTCAACTCAGGTCTTGATCTCAGGGTCATGAGTTCAAACCCCAGCTGGGCTCCACACTAAAAACAAACAAACAAACAAAAAAAACCGCATGCACAAAAGACAACAAAGTGAAGATTTCAAATACTAATGTTTAAAATCATTTACAAATGTCTCTTCACAAACTAGTTTTTACCATGTGTTGATATTTAGGGCAATCTACTTAAATGCATTCATGAAAACTTGGGTTATGAACTATGCAGAAATACAGTTTTCCAGAAAGAAAGCCTGACCAATTTCCAAACTCCAATTTACTGACTCGTTTGTTATATTTTGGCTATTTTAAAAAGTACTAAAAGGAATATGAACAATTATACACCAACAGACTGAACAACATAGAAGGATAAATTCCTAGAAACATACAACCTACCAGCACTGAATCATGAAGAAATAGAAAATCTAAATCAACCAATTAATTACTTGTAAGGAAACTAAAGCACTGATCAAAAACCTACCAACAAACAAAAGTCCAGAAGACTAGAATTCTACCAACATTTAAAGAAGAATTGGTACCAATCTTTCTCAAACTCTTCCAAACAATAGAAGAGGAGGAAATACTTCCACATTCATTTTACAAGGCCAGCATTATCCTGATATCAAACCAGACAAGAACATTACAAGAAAATAAAATTATAAGCCAATATCCCTGGTGAACATAGATGCAAAATCCTCAACAAAATATTAGCAAACCAAATTCAACAATACTTTAAAGGGATTATACATGATGATCAAGTGGGATTTATCCTTGGGTACAAGTATCTTTCAAAATCTGCAATTCAATCAACATGATACACCATGTTAACAAAATGAAGGATAAAAAGTATATATCTCAACAGAGGAAAAAAATTTTTTTGACAAAATTCAACATCTATTGATGATAAAAACTCAGTGAAGTGGGTATAGAGGGGACATATCTTGACATAATAAAGGCCATATATGACAAGCCCACAGCTAACATCATACTCAATGGTGAAAACCATTCTCTAAGATCAGGAACAAGACAAGGATGCCTACTCTCCCACTTCTAAAAATTCAACATAGTACTAGAAATTCTAGCCAGAGCAAATTAGGCCAAAGGGGCGGGGGGGAAAAGGCACCAAAAATCAGAACAGAAAAGAGTAAAACTGTCTCTATTTGCAGATAATATGATATTTACAGGAAACCCTAACAATGTCACTAAAAAACTATTAGAGCTAATATATACAGTAAAGCTGCAGAACAGAAAAATCAATACACAAAAATCTGTGGCATTTCTATACACTAATAGTAAACTATCAGAAAGAGAAATTAAGAAAAAAATTCCATTCACAATTGCATTAAAATAACACCTAGGAATAAATTTCAACAAGAAGATGAAAGACCATGTACTGTACACCTAAGTTTTCATAAAGACACCAATGAGAGAAATAGAAAAACAAAAATAAATGGAAAGAGACTCTGTACTCATGGACTGGAAGAATTAATATTATCAAAATGTCCATACTACCCAAAACAATATACAGATCACTGTAATCCCCATCAAAATTCCAATGGTGTTTTTCACAGAAATAGAAATATCCTAAAATTTGTATGGAACCACATAAGACCCCGAATAACGAAAATAATCTTAAGAAAAAAGAACACAGTTGGAGGCATCACGTTTCCTGATCTTGAACTGTATTACAAAGCTATAGTATCAAAATAGTATAGTACTGACATATAAAACACAGGTAGGTCAGATGAAGAGAAGCCAAGAAATAAACCCACACATACATGGTCAGTGAATTTATAACAAAGGAGCCAAGGTTATACAATCGGGAAAGGGGAGTCTCTTCAACAAATGGTGTTGGGAAACTGAATAGCTACATACAAAAGAATGAAACTGGACCCCTATCTTACATTATACACAAAAATCAACCTAACATGGATTAAAAACCTAAATGTGAAACCTGAAACCATAAAACTCTAAGAAGAAACACAGGCAGTAATTTCTCAGACATCAGCCTTAGCAACACTTTCCTATGACTCTCCTCAGGCAAGGGAAACAAAAGCAAAAATAAGCTACTTGGACTACACCAAAATAAAAAGCTTTTGTACAGAAAATGAAAACACCAAAACGAAAGGCAATCTACTAATGGAGAAGTACTTGTAATAATATATCCAATAATGGGTCAATATCCAAAATTTATAAAGAACTTATACAACTTAACATTTAAAAAAATAATCTGATTAAAAAATGGGCAGAGGGGGGCACTTGGGTGGCTCAGTCGTTAAGCGTCTGCCTTCGGCTCAGGTCATGATCCCAGGGTCCTGGGATCGAGTCCCGCACCGGGCTCCCTGCTTGGCGGGAAGCCTGCTTCTGACTTTCCCACTCCTCCTGCCTGTGTTCCCTCTCTCACTGTGTCTCTCCCTATCAAATACATTTAAAAAACTTAAAAAAAAAAAAAAATGGGCAGAGGGGGGCGCCCGGGTGGCTCAGTGGGTTAAAGTCTCTGCCTTCGGCTCAGGTCATGATTCCCAGTATCCTGGGATGGAGCCCTGCGTCGGGCTCTTTGCTCGGCGGGGAGCCTGCTTCCCCCTCTCTCTCTCTGCTGGCCTCTCTGCCTACTTGTGCTCTGTCAAATAAATAAATAAAATCTTAAAAAAAAAAAAAATGGGCAGAGGACCCAAATAGACATTTTCCAAAGAGCACATACAGATGGCCAACAAGAACAAGAAAAGGTAATTGACATTACTAATCATCAGGAAAATGCAAAGCAAATCACAATGAGATATTATCTCATACCCATAAGAATGGCTTTTATCAAAAAGACAAGAAATAAGTGATGCCGAAGATGTGGAGAGAGAAAATCCTGTGCACTACTGGTGAAAATGTAAATTTGGTATAGACAGCATGGCGAACAGTATGGCGGTCCCTCAAAAAATTAAAAATGAAACTACCGTATGATCTAGCAATTCCACTTCTGGTATACATCCAAAGGAAACAAAATCACTAACGCTAAAAGATATGCAGTCCATTCACTGCAGCATTATTTACAATAACTAAGACATGGAAACAACTTAAGTGTTCACTGACAGATGAATGGGCAAAGAAAATATATTGTGTACAAACACACATGAATATTATTCAGCCATAAAAAAGGAAAGAAATTCTGCCATCTGCAACAACATAGACAGATCTCGAGGGCATTACGCTAAGTAAAGTAGGTCAAACAGAAAGACAAATAGTATCAGAAGTCACTTATATGTGAAATTTGAAAGAAAAAAAAAAACAAAATCACAGATACAGAAAACAGACTGGTGGCTGCCAGCGGTGGGGGTGGAATGAAGAGTGAAAGGGGTGAAAATGTACAAACTTCTAGTTGTAAGATAAAGCAGTCTGGGGATGTAATATACAGTATGGTGACTAGAGTTAACCATACTGTACTGTATATTTGAAGTTGCCAAGAGAGTAGATTTTAAAAAGTTCTCAGGATGCCTGGGTTGTTCAGTAGGGTTAAGCATCTGAATTCGGCTCAGGTGATGGTCCCAGGGTCCTGGGATCAAGTCCTGCATCAAGCTCCTTGCTCAAAGGGGAGCCTTCTTCTCCCCTGCTTGTGCTCTCTCTCTGGCAAATGAATTTTTAAAAAAATCTTAAAAAGTTCTCATCACAAGAAAAAAATTTGTAACTGTACGTAGTGATGGATCCTAATTAAACTTATTGTGGTGATCATTTCACAATATAAAATTATCTAATCATTATGTTGTACACCCCAAATTAACAGTCTTATATGTCAACTGTATCTCAATTCAAAAACTGTCTTTAATCATCATCATACTGCTTTCAAATAACAAGTATATATTCATTAAAAAAATACTAAAAGGAATTCATATTGGAAAAAGAAGATAACGGGTCCACCACAGAACAAAATTCAGTGCTGTGCAACTGATAAGAAAAAGAGTAACAATAAGTTTCCAAACATTACAAGAATTCACTCAGTTTCATGGTCTATCTACTTACATGGCATAATAAACCCCTGTGAGAAGTTGCACCATGAATTCAGGATCCAATACTATTCGACCACAGAGTTCTTTCCAGTGTTTTTCGTGTTGCCGTGGAAACCCACTCACACAAACCCTAGGAAAATACGGCATTTGCCATGTGTGATTTCCTGATTCGTTAAACATTTTTCCTTTCATAAATTCATTCATTCAGTTATTCATTCCTCATATTTATTTACTACCTGCTTATGTACCGGTCACTGTCCTGGGCCTAGGCATATAGCTATCAACAGGCAAAAAGATAAAAATAAAATCTGGCCCTCACAAAGTATACACTCTAAAGAACTATATCAATAAAAGCAACAATTTTTCTCAAATAGCTGTGTCTGTCATCTTTCTCCCTCTTTAAAAACGTGTGACTTTTATACATCCCAAATTTCATCAGTATGAATGAGTGGGAGATACAGAAATCTCAAAACAAATAAAGGGACATTTCAAAATACCTGATGTCTATGAGGCCATTTTTTAAAAGATTTTATTTTTAAGTAATTTCTATACCTAACATAGGGCTTGAATTAAAAACCCAAAGATCAAGAGTTGCACGCTATACCAAATGAGCCAGCCAGGTGCCCAGTGAGGCCATTTTTAAGTTAAAGTGCCACAACAATTCTCTGTTTTCATCTCATCAAGAGAGACTTCTAAAAAAGTTATGTTGAGGGGCGCCTGGGTGGCTCAGTGGGTTAAAGCCTCTGCCTTCGACTCAGGTTATGATCCCAGGATCCTGGGAATCGAGCCGCATGTCGGGCTCTCCACTCAGTGGGGAGCCTGCTTCCCTTCCTCTCTCTCTGCCTGCCTCTCTGCCTACTTGTGATCTCTGTCTGTCAAATAAATAAATTAAAAAAAATCTTAAAAAAAAAAGTTATGTTGAGTAATTATCAATAGTTGTAATATACCTATATTATTTGTTTTAATTTAAGCTTTTATTTAAACATATAATGTAACCCCACCACCCTCTCCCAACCCCTATATTATTTTAATCAATTAATTTGTTTGAAAAATTGTAATGGTAAGTGAGTCCAAAGAAATTTTTCAATGTTTAGTGCATTATGATCTCTGGAAATTTTTTTAAAATCTCAATTTACACATATATTTTTGTAGCAGAAATATACAACGAACAGTTGTATATTTCTCAATAAAAGTCTCAATAAAAGACTTGTAAGCATAGGGGCATCTGGCTGGCTCAGTCAGTAGACCATGTGACTCTTGATCTTAGGCTTGTGAGTTTAAGCTCCATTTCGGATGTGGAGTCTACTTAAAAACAACACCAACTGGGGGTGCCTGGGTGGCTCAGTGGGTTAAATCCTCTGCCTTCGGCTCAGGTCATGATCTCAGGGTCTTGGGATCGAGCCCCTCATCGGGCTCTCTGTTCAGCAGTGAGCCTGTTTCCTCCTCTCTCTGCTTGCCTCTCTGCCTACTTGTGATTTCTGTCTGTCAAATAAATAAAATCTTAAAAAAAAAAAACAAAAACACCAACTGAACCAAACCAAATCAAACCAACCCAAAACCCACAAAAAAACTTGAAAGTACAAAATTAAACCTACAACAATGGTTAAATTGAAAACAAAACAAAACAACAACAAAAAAGACTTGTAAATCATAATACAGCATTAAGATAAAATTTGAGTAAAGTGGTAGGGAATTCAATTTCAAGGAGAAAAAGAAATAATATAATGTCAGACTATTCAAAGGCTGTTCATCTATTCATCATATGGATGATGGCTGGTATTTACATTATACACATTTAAAATACTAATCTAGCAATTATTTTATTATGTCAATATTTACATACTAGAAATCATACCATTTGCAACTATTTAAGATAAAGTGAAAAATTTAAACGTTAACTTAAGATGTGTGAGAGCTACACAGATTTTTAAAATTCTTTATGGGATATATGAACAGAAGTGTGAGGATCACTAAACTCTATCATTTTTCCTATTAAGAAAATCAATTTTGGGGCACCTGGGTGACTCAGTGGGTTAAAGCCTCTGCCTTCAGCTCAGGTCATGATCTCAGGGTCCTGGGATCGAGCCCCGCGTCGGGCTCTCTGCTCAGCGGGGAGCCTGCTTCCCTTCCTCTCTCTCTGCCTGCCTCTCTGCCTACTTGTGATCTCTGCCTGTCAAATAAATAAATAAAAAATAAATAATAAATAAAAAATAAATAAAAAATTCTTTTTTTTTTTTTAAAGATTTTATTTATTTATTAGTTAGAGAGAGAGAGAGAGAGAGCGCAAGCACAGGCAGACAGAGAGGCAGGCAGAGGCAGAAGGAGGAGCAGGCTCCCTGCCGAGCAAGGAGCCTGATGTGGGACTCGATCCCAGGACGCTGGGATCATGACCTGAGCCAAAGGCAGCCGCTTAACCAACTGAGCCACCCAGGCGTCCCAAATAAATAAAAATTCTTAAAAAAAAAAAAAAAGAAAATAAATTTTTAAAAATGTCTATTAAGTGACACAAAAATTATAGATTTGGCAGGTTTTGTTTTAATGAATCAACAATAGTCCCTTATAGACCTAACTGTAGATAAGCAGTAAGTGCTTAAATAGTGTACTCTCTCGATAATAGTAACCAGGTTAGAGACAAGAATTTTGTTAGTCATTAATCATGTTATTACAGGCAAGTGAAAATAATACAGCTATTTTAAGAGAATCAATAAAATCAAACTTTTAGCTAATTAAATTGGCTTTTCCCCAATTAGCAAAACAGTTCTATTATAAATAGGACCATACTCTCTTCCCAGTAACACAACAGCATGAACTTGAACAAAGCATTTATGGGTGGACAATCTCCTGGGGCGGCCATGAATCCCTATGATCCCTCTGTCCTGGTATTCATACCCTATATCCCCTAGTATTGAGTATGGGTGGGAACTGTGACTTGCTTCCAGCCAGAATATGGCAAAGATAATGGGATTTCCATGACTACATGTACATGATTATATGATTATGTTATGTAACAAGACTGTACTGCCAGGTCTTACTGGAGTCATAGGTTGCCTATGCTGAGAATACAAAGAACTGAGGCTGGTCTTCAGCAGACAGCCAACAAGAAACTGAAGCCCTCAATCCTACAACTAAAATAACTGAATTCTGCTAACAAAAATGTATAAATACCTCAACTGATCCTCAGATAAAACTGCACTTCTAGCTGACATCTTAACCACAGCTTTCTAATACCCTAAGCAGAGGACCCAGCTAATGCATGCCTAGACTCCTCACCCACAGAAACTGTGGAAATAATAAGTATGTGCTATTTGAGCTGCTAAGTTCATGGCATGTGGCAATTTGTCATAAGGCAACAGGAAACTAAAACAGCATTTGACCTTTTTTGAGGGGCTCAGTTTCCACAAGTAAAAATCAATTGGACGATCAACAGATGAATGGATAAAGATGTGGCATATATATATACAATGGAATACTATGCAGCCATCAGAAGAAATGAAATCTTGCCATTTGCAATGACGTGGAAGGGACTAGAAGGTATTATGTTAAGCAAAATAAGTTAATCAGAGAAAGACAATTATCATATGATCTCTCTGATATGAGGAATTTGAGAGGCAGGGCAAGGGGTCGTGGGTGGTAGGGAGGGAAAAAATGAAACAAGATTGGACTGGGAGGGAAACAAACCGTAAGAGGCTCTTAAACTCACAAAACAAACTGAGGGTTGCTGGCAGGTTGGGGGGTAGGGATAGGGGCTGGGTTATGGACATTATGGAGGGCAAGTGCTGCGGTGAATGCTGTGAAATGTATAGGCCTGATGATTCACAGACCTGTACCCCTACGGCAAATAATACATTATGTTAATTAAAAAAACAACTAGATGGAATGAACTCAGGGTTCCTTCTATAACTGAAATTCTCTAACTCAAATGCTACTCTGACTCCAAACTAATTTTTATTACTTAACTTTTTTTTTCCTATAGTGGATGTTTACTTTTCAGCTCAGCTCAGCTCTGTCCAAATTATTAGAAATTCTGATTGAGGAATGACTAGAACACACAAATACAAAGGAGACATACAGATAATTGGTGCTATTGCTAATCTTATCCAAAGCATTGCTATTTGTGAAATATATATGAAAAAATTCACATTCCTTTAGACTTTCTCCATATATGGGACTATTTATTCAAAACTCTCCAAGTGATTTATAAAACTTGGCACACAGGCAGTGATTAGGTGTATCACTCAACCACCATAAACTT
Source organism: Taxidea taxus jeffersonii (assembly GCA_003697995.1). Taxonomy (NCBI): domain Eukaryota; kingdom Metazoa; phylum Chordata; class Mammalia; order Carnivora; family Mustelidae; genus Taxidea; species Taxidea taxus. The sequence continues at coordinate 243,664 of ML105146.1, read as the reverse complement.
ACAACATCTTGGACTGATGTTCAGCTAGAAAATACTTTTTTAATGCTGAAATATTTTCAAAAGTCATGATATACGAGGGATGATAAGGATTCCTACAGGAATGTAAGCTTCCAGAGTTTTGTTTACTGTTATATCGCAACAAATTAGAAGAACACCTAACCACAGAATATGTGCTCAATAACTATTTGTCAAATAAATCAATATGAAAGCTGATGATAATTATTCTTCTCACCTGGAGCCCATCCGACAAAGAGACTGGTAAGATGAAGCAGGCATATACACAATAGCAGAATTATAACATAACATGAGAAAACTCAAGACTTCAAACCTAGAAAAAAAATAAAACAAAGGAAAATTATTTATACTGGAAACTGATTTCTTTGTTGGGTGGTTATAACAAGAATGCACGTAACAGTGACCTTCCTGAGTTCTCAATCAGATTGCTGTGATATCCTCCTCAATGGTTTCTCTGTTTTCATTTTCCGTATTAAAGATCACATCCCTTGCTACCATCTAGATTTTCTTCATCCAGAAATAAACCATTGTGCTTGAACAGATGACTCCCTATTACATTAATCCACTGTTCCCGTTGACTACATGATAAAATCCAAACTCAGCATGGCATAGAAGGCCTTTAAAATCCACCCTTGGGGTGCCTGGACTGAGTTGTGCCAACTCAGCTGGGTTTGCGTCCAACTCTTGATTTTGGCTTGGGTCATGGTCTTGGGGTAATAAACTTGAGCCCCATGTCAGGTTCCGTATTCAGCACGCAGTCTGCTTAAGGCTCTCTCCCCCCTACCCTCTTCCTTGTGCTCTCTAAAAATAAGTAAATAAATCTTTAAAAAATATAAAATCCACCCTCAACCTTCCTCTCCAACCTTACTTCCCTCCACTGCCCATACACCGCACTATATCTATCTTCTTACCATTCCATGAATATATCATAACTTTTCATAACTCCTTGCTTTTATGGAGGTTGCCCTTTCTTAATAGAACTTACTCTTTCACTTGGGAAATTCTGGCTTAGGTTTCAAGTGTTGGCTCAAATTTTTAACTTAGACATAATATCATTCTTAATTTTCCTGGCTAAAGGAAAGAGTCCCCTTTGTTGTGTATCTAATGTGTACTAGATACAGCATTTATGGCAGGGAATCATACCTTTGTCTTTCCTGATGTTTTACCTATTCAATAATAAGCAACTTTACTCATTTATCACCTCTACCTCTAGTGTCCAGTACAGTGTCTAATACATTATAACTGCTCAATAAACTTTTATTGAATGAATAAATGATTTTATTTAATGAGTAAAGATTTCTTTTTTTTTTTTTTTTAAACCAGGGATTTTTTTTCTTATTTGAGACACAGAATGAGAGAGTTCATGTGCACACATTAGCAGGGGGAAGGGGCAGAGGGGAGATGAAGAAGCCGACTCCCTGCTTAGCAGGGAGCCTGAGCCTGAGCAGGGACCCCGAGATCATGAACTGAGCCGAAGGCAGATGCTTAACTGATTGGGCCACCCAGATATCCCTGAGTAAAGACTTCTTAATCTATACAGTCTCTAAGGAAGTGATTCCTTAACCTGGATGCACACTATTGTTACTTAAGGGTATTCTGGAATGATATAATCCTGTGCCTCAACCCAGACTGACCCAATTAGAATCTTTGAGGGCACGACCCAGGAAAGTTATTCTTCTAAAAAGCTTCCCATAGGTGGTAAAGAATAAAAGGAAACTCTTTGTACTATTTTTGAAACTTTTTTTTTTGTAAGTCTGAAATTATTTCAAAATCAAAAGTTAGAAACTGAGTTGAAAGTCTGACTTGGAAGCAGTCACATCTTCAGATCTCTTCACCTCTATGCTGTAAGGTTTACTGAAGATTTATTTTTTTAAAGCATAAAAGAAGTTTCTACTTGAGAACCACCAGGCACAACTGTGGTTTGGAGTGAGGGCTGGGGGAAGGGATACCATATTGAAAACAGGAAAATTAAATATTTCTTACTGGGTATTGAAACCTGAAGCTCTCCTTCCTTTCTTGGCCACCAGAATGCTAGGCAAGCCCTCTGAGAGACCAGAAAGAGTTTTCTCTCGGGAATTTGACCACCCTAAGAGGAAAGACTTAAGAGGTAGAGATTTCGAAGTTCTCCAACTGAATGGCTCAGTGAAGTTTATAGTTGACTGGCCCTACTCAGAGTTGACTGGCCCTAGGTCAGAGCTGTGCATATTTTATTTCCTTTCCTTCATCTTCCGGGGATCTCTGGGGAAGATTATCAGACATCTGAGGAACCCCACTAACATGAAAATGAGATCAGAATAAAGAAATACAAAAAGGGGAAAACAACTTTCAACAGGGTGCTTGGGTGGCTCTGTCATTAAGCATCTGCCTTCAGCTCAGGTCATGATCCCAGGATCTTGGGATTGAGCCCTGTGTTGGGTTTCCTGCTTGGAGCAAGCCTGCTTCTCCCTCTCCTTCTGCTTCCTGCTCCCCCTGCTATGCTCTCTTGCTCTCTTGTCAAATAGGCAAATTAAAAAAAAAAACCTTAAAGTAAATGATCATTAATAGTCTCAAAAATATAAGAGATGTTTTTGGGAAAAACAACAACCAGGATCTATTTTAAAAGAACACTCAGAAAACCAGAAAAGTTAGATATACAAAATATTATGTCAAAAATTAAGAACTAAAGAAGACTGGTGGATGAAGTTGAGGAACTATCACAGAAAGTAAAGCAGATGGAAAAAAATACGGCAGATGGGAGAGAAAAGAGGACCGCTACAAGAGTTCCAACATCCAAATAATAAAAACCAAATAAAATCTAAATAATAAAACCACCAGAAGACATAGTATAAGACCAAAGAAATAAAAGACAGACAAATAATAAAAGACCAGATAAAACAGAGAGGCTGAACTAATTAACAAAAACAATTCAAGAAAATTTTCCCGTCTAAAAGACATGAGTTTCTAAATCAAAAAGGTCTACCTAGAGGGGCACCTGGGTGGCTCAGCGGGTTAAGCCTCTGCCTTTGGCTCAGGTCATGATCTCAGAGTCCTGGGATCAAGCCCGAATCAGGCTCCCTGCTCAGTGGGGAGTCTGCTCAGCCCTTTTCCCCTTCCCCCATTCATGCTCTCTATCTCTTAAATAAATAAAATCTTTTTTTCCTAAGATTTTATTTTTATTTGTTTGAGAGGGGGGAGAGAGAGAGCAAGCAAGAGCACAGAGCAGGGGGAGGGAGAAGGCTCTCTGCTGAGCAGGAAGCATGATACAGGGCTTGATCCCAGGACTCCAAGATCATGACCTGAGACAAAGGCAGATGCTTAACCCACTAAGCTACCCAGACGCCCCTACTTCAGATTCTTAAAAGGATGAAACCATTTGTTGGTGAGACCATTCCTGCTTTTAAACCTGATAAAGTCAAACAGAAGCCTGCAAATCTGAGTGGCTCTGTTCTACGAGACATTGTGGTAACATGAGATGACAACAAACTGCAGTAACAGTTAATGACTGCGACTTCAGTAATGTGCCAGTCTCTTTGACTCCTTCTTCAGGTCACACCTACTGCCACTCTGTGATATGCTGTAACACTGGCATGGTTGATAAGCTTTAATACTCATATTGATGTACTGGTAAATTGAGTTAAAGCCTCCTTAGGAAAAATGCTAAGAAAATGACTGGCTTGAGGGACTGGACCTAGTTAATCATCAGCTAATTTCTATGATCAGTATTTCTGTTCAAGTTGATCTTAAGGTACAAACAGTAGTAGATGAGGGGTAGGATGGGGTGGAAAATAATCAAAATGGATGAAAATATATCTAGTGGCTTTATAGAACAAATTAATTGCTTCTTCAAATCTATTCCTAACTTGCACTGGCTCTTCAAATGCTGGGCACTTTCATAATGATCATACTGATGTCTGTATCTGTCACAGAAATGCTATACTAAAAGTAGATGCCCAGGTAAACATAATTGTTTTTGTTTAAAAGAGCCTAGGTCAAAAGCCAGGGCATTATCTGTATAGTAAAGAATTTGGCCTTGCCCAAAGAAGTCTGGCCTTTGTCCCCTTGCTAGGAAGAAACCTATGTCATACCTAACAGAAGTGTCTTTGTTTAGGGTAAGGACTAGCCACACTAGAAACAACCACCATGGAGTGCCTGGGTGGCTCAGTCAGTTGACTGGTTGAGTGGCCTGCTCTTGATTTACACTCAGGTCATGATCTTAGGGTCCTGGGATTGAGCCCAGTGCTCAGCAAAGAGTCTGCTTAAGGATTCTCTCTCTCTCTCTCTCTCCTCCTACCCCTCCACCCCACTGCTAGTGCTCTCTCTCTCTCTCTAAAATAAATAAATCTTTGAAACAAACAAACAAACAACAAACCACCACGTGATTTAAGGTGGGTCATGCAGCCTCACCCAGCCGGGAGGCTGAGATCAACCTTGCGAGCAATCAATCTAATCAGTCATACCTATAACAATGGAGCCCAGTGAGAACTCTGGACACTGAACCTGACTCTAGACACACTGTCACATGTTGATGCTGGGAGGGTAGTGCATCCTGACTCCATGGGTGAGGACAACAGGAGCTCTGCATTTGGAACCCTCCAGATTCTATGCATCTCTCCCTTTGGCTTATTTTAATCTACATCCTTTCCTTGTAATAAACCTTAACTCTGAATATAACAGCTTTCATTCGGTGAGTTTGGAGTCCTTCTAGCAAGTTATCAAACCTAGGAGTGGTTATGGGAACTCCCCAAACTTGCAGTTGGTGTCAGAATTGAGGGCAGTCTTGGGGCCCATGCATTCAAACTTTGCAGTTTATCTAACTTTAGGAAGGTAGGTACTCTCATCAACCATTCTGCAATGAAGAAAGCAAAGTGTAGAAAGTAAATAAACTGCCTGAGAGGACAAGCTTCTAAGCTGTTGTGCTAGAACACAAAACTTGGCTTAGCTGACTTTATGCTCATGCATAAAGTACATAAGGCAGTTTATACCATGCCTTAGATGGATGGGTATTTAACCACTATAATGTATTTCACTATTATGACATCTTATTTTTTAAAAGATTTTATCTTGTGTGACATCTTAAACCTTTTGCCTCTTTTCTCATCAAACTTGAACCAAAATTATTATAGTTAACTATTAAGCACAGATTAATAATTATTACTGTCTATAGTTTTGACCATTACCGGTTTTGTGCAGTGAATGTTTCCCTTTGAGGATGAAGATCACTATAAACAACCCTGATGAGATCATGCTGACACAAAGCCCCTTCTGTCAAAGCCATGGATCCAATTGTTGAGGGCTACAAAAAAAAGACAAAGTATCTTTAAGAGACACAGTATCGCTAAAATGAAGTAAAAATCTGTATCATGTAAGGATATTTAATTTTGCTTTAACATTGAGCCCATTTCTTCTTGTTCAAACCCTTTCCATTTTTCAATTACATACATTCCATAGGGTTTTTTTGGAAATTATATTTAATATGTAAAACTAAAAATATACTGCTTTATTTTTTGAAAGATTACGGAATAAATCTGTATTTAGGACAAAGAATAAGAAAAGTTGTTGGAAAGCCTAAAGGTTACAAATATACCACTTTCATTATTTTTTATTTTTTTCAAATACATCAATTTTAATTTGTCTGTACCCCAGAGCACACAGCAGTTTTGAGACTGCGCATTTAAATTTTGCAGTTTGTCTAACTTCAGGTAGGTGGATTTTCTTCTTAATCCCATTCAATAATGAAAAAGAAAGATGCATGGGTTAAATGGGTGAAGGGGATTAAGGAGTACATTTGTCATGATGAACACTGGGTGCAGTATGGAATTGCTGAGTCATGATATTGTATTCCTCAAACTAGTAACATTGTATGTTAACCAACTGGAATTAAAATAAAAACTTAAAAGAAAAAAGAAAAGCACAGAGAGTTATTTAACACAAACAATAATGAAGACTATGATCAAATGTTTAATAGTGACATAACTAATTTCATGTTTCTGGGGTTAGAAGCATCCATTCATAACTATTTCACTATCTTGCATTTTATTATGTAACATGATACACAGAACTTAATTAAAGTCTATTACTCAGAAATATTCTATGCTAAAACAAGCCCATTCTATTTCCAATACAAAATGAAGTCCCAGGAGAATTAATTAAGAAAATAAATAGCTGCATGGAGCTGTAAGACAACTGGATACTGTCTGGTACTGTTAATAAGAACACTGAATATAATTTTTAAATTATTGGTAAAGTTTCTTTAAATGTTTTCCTTATATTTTATACACTAAAGGTCACTATAGACCAGAAACTTGATTCATAACATATATCCTTAAGTATAAACATACACCCTTAAATCTGGGATTTCAGTTCAACAGGAGTCTCCTACCTATATGATTATTAGTGTTCTCTCATTCTTCAACCAAATAAATATAAGCAAAACTCAGAAGTATAATGTATAATGCTAATGAATAGCTACAATTATAGATCATATATATAAATAATTATAGTGTTAATATCCTTCTAAGTAGACATTTTCCTAAAAAATAATAACAAATTAATCTAAAACAAATTTCCAATTATGGGAGGCTTTAAAAAATGAAAGAATATTTTTAAGAATTCATAAAAGACTAATAAAAAAGTGAAAATGATAGCGATGGAAGAATAAGAAAGAAACAAGAACTAGAGGAAAAATTTTCCATTAATTACTTTCTACCTCTCTTGATAAGAGCTTGGCTTTAGATCACTAGTTATAAACAATTACTTTAAAAAAAGCAAATCCATAAAGATGTGTTAGGAGCATTTATCTCTGGTAAAAACTGACTTTCACCTCTTACTCAATATAATTTTAAATCTACCTTTCTAATCTTACTTACCTCATGGTATATTGAAGGCTTGGATAAAGAAGGGATAGTAAAAGATAGAACTTTATTGTTTCCATCTTTATCAGCAATTTCCTATAGTTAAAAAAAATAATATACAAAGATAAATAATCACAGGACTATATTGTAAAAATAATAACTTCTTTCTTAATTTACCTAATATGTCATTGGCAACTAAGGAAAATTTTTAGAAACAGTAGTATATGAAGAATAGGGACACTTGGGTGGCTCAGTTGGTTAAGCATCTGCCTTCGGCTCAGGTCACGATCGCAGGGTGCTAGGATGGAGCCCTGGGATGGAGCCCTGCATCAAGCCTGCATGGGAGGGGCAGGTAAGGAGCCTACTTCTCCTCTCCTATTGCCCCTCTCCCCTGTCTTCTCTCATATAAATAAATAAAATCTAGGGATGCGTGGGTGGCTCAGTTGGTTAAGCGGCTGCCTTCGGCTCAGGTCATGATCCCAGCATCCTGGGATCGAGTCCCATATCAGGCTCCTTGCTCAGCAGTGAGCCTGCTTCTCCCTCTGCCTGCCACTCTGCCTGCCTGTGCTTGCTCCTGCTCTCTCTCTCTATCTGACAAATAAATAAAAAAAATCTTTAAAAAAATATATAATAAATAAAATAAAAATAAATAAAATCTTAAAAAAAAAGACCCTCATTTGAGAGGTACCCCCCAAGAAGAAAGATGCATCCTTGTCTCTGAAGAACAAGAAACTTTAAGAGGAATCCTAACAAACAGGCCCTACTAAGTTTCTCCCAAGTTTACCCTTAATCATTCCCTTTATGTCCCATCGTATTTTCCCACAACTTTCCACTTTTCATCAAACCTAGTATAAAAATACTCAGGCCTGGGGTGTCTGAATGGCTCAGTCGATCAAGCATCTGCCTTTGGCTCAGGTCACAATCCCAGGATCCTGGGATCAAGTCCCACATGGAGCTCCTTGCTCAGTGGGGAGTCTGCTTCTCCCCTTGCCTGACGCTCCCCCTGCTTGTGCTCACACTCTCTCTCTGACAAATAAATAAAATCTTAAAAAAAAAAGAAAAGAATATTACTACCCTAGTGTATCTTTTCTAACCAAATTTACACAGTTGAGTAGTTGAGTTACCCTTTGAGAGATATGGAGCACAATACTATAGTTAAATCAAATACAATGTGACAGCAAAGACAAGAAGCAGGCACACAAATCAATTTTCATGTTAGATATACAGACAGTGCAGGGAGATTAAGTGATTAGATCTGAGTCATAACAAATTATATGTTTATAAATGAGAAAAACATAATATTTTAACACAGGTTGGATCTTGACTAAAAGAAACTGTCACAATTATTTAGCAAAAGACTAATAACCTGAATTAAGTTAAAAATTAACATAATGAATATTAGTCCCTATGATTAAGTTCATAATTAGATAATTTCTACTGAACTGCAAAAAAATTCTTGTGCTTCCGTTTAAAAGCATTTTATCTGGGATGACTGGGTGGCTCAGTCAGTTAAGGGTTTGCCTTTGACTCAGGTCATGACCCCTGGGTCCTGGGATCGAGTCCTATATTGGGTTCCCTGCTCAGCAGGGAGCCTCCTTCTCCCTCTGTCTGCTGCTCCCCCTGCTTGTGCTCACTCTCTCTGAAAAATAAAATCTTAAAAAAAAAAAAAGCATTTTATCATTCAATGAAAAGGACAATGGTGTCCTTCATTTCTACAGCCTCTGGCACTTCCAGTGTTCTACAGGTATTACAGGTATCAGTAAAGATCTGCCTACAGACGCTAGCAAACAGAGAGGGCTGAAACGCTCCTCCGGCATCACTCGTTTTCTCCACTGCCTCATTTTAAGTCTGTTTCTTTTATAACTCTTATTAGTTTACATAACTAGCATAAAACCCAGAGAGAGAAGGCTGCCCCCCTCAGTAGACCTAGAAGGTTAAGAGACTGAGTAGTTACACAGCACAAAAGGAAGACACAACCATAAAAACTACAGTCAACAAAACACAAACCCAAAAGAACTTCCCTGTAGGGCTCATTTCTGAGTTTAATATGTCACAGCAGAGTACCAATTACATGTGAACAATGGCCGTACCTCCAATTTTGGCAGGAAAATGGGTTAAAAAATTCCTTAGGGAGGTCATTTTACGACTTTATAGTCAAACTAGTTACTACCACATTTGGGCCATTATGACTCACAGAAAGTCTACAGTAAGGTAAACGGACCTAATTTAAGTTAGGCAATAAAACTTCAATTTTTATTCCTAAATTTCAAATTAAACCAAATAATTTTCATTTATATTTACGTATATCTCTGAAGAAGGCTGTTCTGAAATTTGTTTAAGCTGAGGGCAATATAAAACTTCCCCTGGGGCTATGTGAAGCAAGGGAGAAGTTCTGGGAAAGGCGGCGGGAGAAAGAAATGTATGAAAGAAACCCAGTGCAATAAGAAAAACTGAGGGCCACAGAGAAGCGAGAACACAGACAGAAAGGGAAATAGAAGAAAGAAGCCTGGTTACATTTCTGAGATATAACTGAGGACTTACTTTATAGTACCTCTTTCTGAGATGCTAAAAGATAATTAAACCATAGCACCAACAAGCACTGTTAAGAACTTGTCAGTATTCTGCTATAAAAATATTTGCTTCATTTGCCCCACTACTGAATTTTAGTACACTGACAAATTAAAGGCTAACTTAATTCACTAGAGGAGAGGGTAATATATAAAACAAATTTCCTGCTTTATTTATTTATTTTAAAGATTTTATTTATTTATTTGACAGAGGGAGAGAGACACACACAGAACACAAGCAGGGGGAGAGGGAGAGGAAAAAGTAGGCTTCCCACCAAGCAGGGAGCCCGAGCAGGGATCAATCCCAGGACCTCGGGATCATGACCCAAGCCAAAGGCATAGTCTTAACAACTAAGCCACCTGGGTACCCCTAAATTTCCTGCTTTAAAAGAAAAAACAATCAGGAAAATTAGAAACAGACTTTTATACCTAGACTAATTTTTCATGTTAAAAAACTCACCCTTAATTTTCATACTATTACTACTACTACTACTGCTAGTGACATTTATTAAATTCCTCAGGCAACATGCAGATTCTCCCAATTATTTTTAATTCTACAATGTTTTATTTCTGTTTTACAGATGAGGCAACTGAAGATATTAAGTAGCATGCCCAAATTTAATGCAGCCAATAAATAGCTAGGCCTGGTTTTAAACAAAATACAAGTGATTTTAAAGGCCATACTGCTTCCTTCAGATATATGTTACCATGATAGAAACGTTTTCTAATGACTTTTTAAGGGATAATACTTTGAGGGCTAAGCAGTGGTATAGAAGAATATTTATTTACTGGGAGACTCAATGTTTTATGAGGTACTTTATTACCTCTCAACTACTAAACTTAATTTTATTATGTGGAGTGCTTATTTACCATGAGTACTGAATACAGAGAAAAAGAGCAGGAATTTCAATACCAATGTTCTAACTGGACACTGCGAAGAAAAAAACCCAGAATAAGGCTTAAGGTAATTAAGAATCTCTTAGAAAAAGAGTTTCAAACAGTACGCATCAAAAACATATATTATCAAATGATTATTAAAAATAATTTCAAAAATTTTAAACGCGGCACATTCACAAACATTGGTCAAATAAAGAAACTTAGAATCACAAAATATTAACACTACTATCAATTCTAGTAATTTCACCTACTTTATAAAATGCCATTATCAGCAATTACTTATTAAATCTCTCTAGACTCAATTATATTAACTCAAACAAATTATTCAGTAAATCTCAATTCATTTTTTTGTAAGTATTCTTTTGGTGTCTGTTTTTGAGAGAGAGAGACAGAGAGTGCATGTACATAAGTGAGGGGGTGAGGGACAGAGGGAGAGGGAGAGAATCCTAGACGTGGGGCTTGATGTCATGACCCTGAGATCATTACCTGAGCCAAACTCAAGAGTCGGATGCTCAACCCACTGAACCACCCAGGTGCCTGTAAGTATTAAAGTATTACCTCAGGAGACTTTATTTATTTATTTATTTATTTGCCTCAGAAGCCTTTAAATAAAATATACTTAAAATTTCCCAAACTATGATTTTCAACTTACCAAATTGTAAATTCCTAACAGAAGTGCTTCAATGCAACCATTACTCTGTCTGTCTCGGCTAACTGTAAGCCGTAAATAAACCCACATCAATTCTGGCAAGAACTGCAGTGTGAACCTCTTAAGTCGAACTTCAGAGCTACGATAGAGCTCAAACAGCTGGTGGCAGACAGGCTCCAGAAGCTAAAAGAAAAATGAAGTGCATTAGCTATTTCCATTCTTTTGGCTGTCACTGTGTTTTTGTTTTTGATGCACATATACATGTATATTTTAAAAATAAATTCTCAATATTAATTTTTGCATTTTTGAATCGATGTGACCCAAACCTTAATCTCTATGTACAGACTACATATTAAACTGACCAATCTACTAGCTATAAGAATTTTGTGCCCATATCAACATATTTTTCAATACAGTGTATCATTAAATTTATTAATAATTTAACCAATGTCGGGGCGCCTGGGTGGCTCAGTGGGTTAAAGCCGCTGCCTTCGGCTCAGGTCATGATCCCAGGGTCGTGGGATCGAGCCCTGCATCGGGCTCTCTGTTCTGTGGACAGCCTGCTTTCTCCTCTGTCTCTCTCTGCCTCTCTGCCTACTTGTGATCTCTATCAAACGAATAAATAAAATCTTAAAAAATAATAATAATAATTTAACCAATGTACTACATTTGTATTTAGTAAGTTTCCTTTTCTATTATTACTAGCCCTCCCTATCCTCCATTTGGAGGATATTCCACATTGGAAGAAAATAACTTCAAATGCTCTTGTTGGAAATAACCTTTAAATCTCAACACAGACTATGATTTAAATAAAATCAAGAAAGGGATTTTTCAATATATAATATTTAGACATCCAAAATGCTAGCTAACATTTTAAATACATACAAATAAAAACAAATGAATTACTTTTATGTTTTAAGACTGACTTAAATTTTAATTACATGTATTTGAAAGATTTTTGAAAAGAAGGCAAGTATATAGAAACAGCTTTTCCAGTGTTTAATTTTTCATATAGTTTCCCTATGACTTCTGAGGCTCTTCATCACCTTGAAAACTAAGAAAACAAGTGGTTTATTAAATAAGCCTCTCCCTTTTCCCTACTACCAATCTAGAATGGTTTTGTTGAAATAACTACAATCTATACAAAACTGGGTATGATTTTACAATGCAAAAAAAACACTGACAAGAACTATAAAATTATGTTTAAATTTTAATTTAAAAAATTGAATCATTCAGCATTTATATGCCTAACTCTATTCTGAATGATTAGAGAATGCATACACATTTGGAAATCTGCTTGAATATAGTTATGTATGTCTGTAATAACCTAACACTCTAGAATAAGTTAATACTTTCACAACTGTAAATTAAAAGTAAACAAATCCAATGTTAATCATACAGTTAATGTATTTAGAGGAGTTAAGCTTAGCTCTTAAGGAAAGCTAAAAAAAATTTACACATACACACCCTAGTATCTAGTAACTACTAAGGCTCTTTATTTGAAATCACTACCAGAGTATATTTTTATTTTACTTATTTATTTTTTAAAAAGATTTTATTTATTTATATGACAGAGACAGAGAGAGATCACAAGTAGGCAGAGCAGCTAGCAGAGAGAGAGAGGGGGAAGCAGGCTCCCCGCTGAGCAGAGAGCCCGATGTGGGGCTTGATCCCAGGACCTTGAGATCATGACCTGAGCTGAAGGCAGAGGCTTAACCACTGAGCCACCCAGGCGCCCCATACCAGAGTATATTTTTAAAGATTTTTTTATTTTTAAGTAACCTCTACATCGAACATGGGCTTGAACTTATAGCCCCAACATCAAGAGTCACATGCTCTTTCAACTGAGCCAGCCAGATATCCCAATAATACTTAAACTCTTTAAAAAATTCCAATTTTCCCCTTACACAGAAATCTCAACCAGTCAGACAATATGCCCAAAGTCACAGAAGTAGTGGTGGAAGAAGACACTTAAAATTCAGGTCTTCCGACACCAAGCTAACTCCCACTATACCACATTTCTTGTATTAGAATAAAGGTGGAGGGTAGAAGGTGAAGATTGTTTAATTACAGATAGCATACTCCATATAGTGTCAGTGATGAAGTAATTTCTGAAAATAGTCAACTGCCGACATCTTTTTAAAGTACTGACAAAAACAGTCAGCTCTTTTGGGGAATTAAAGATCAGTGCTCTCATAAACTTATTAAAAATATATATCCGTGTTTCAAATCTATTTTTCTCTTCAGTAAAGACTCCAAAATTGCTGTCTCTAAATTTTATTAGTCATGGTACAACTACAATTTTTTTCTTTTCTTTTCCTTTTTATTTTAAGTAAACTCTACAACACACGTGGGTGGGGCTCAAACTCATGATCCTGAGATCAAGAGTCACACACTTGACCGAATGAGTCAGCCAGGCACCCCAATTACAATTTGCTTCTGTTATAAAGGCCGTAAGTTCCCTTCCTCAGTAGCAAGAACCACAGTGGCATGTAAGAGACCACATTTTAATTAGGCATAGCAAAACCAAAATGTTTACTCTGCTTTTTAATATTTTTTTAAAGTGGGAGGAGTAGTAGCTAGCAATCTAATAACTTTTGGTGAGAAATCAATGATGAGGGAGAGAGAAGGTGTAATTGCAGGAACAATCTTTGAGGTGGCCAGAGAAGCTGTGATCCAGGCCTAAGTGGAAGACAGTCTTTGATGCAAACTGGGACACTTCATCCATCACAGCAGAAAAGGCAGGAGAATGTAGGTGGAGAAGCTGGTAAAGTGGTAGATATGAAAAGAGAGTTCCCAATTACCTCCTTCTTTTTTAATGATATAGAAAGCAAGCTGAAGATGACGGAAAGGAGGGTAAGACTAATGAGGAAAGGGAATGTGTGAAGTCCACAGTGGGGACAGTGTACCAAGAAGTTAAAGTAAGATTGCAGGGCAGTATTATTTGACTGAGATTTTTAGTCCTACATTTTTTTTTTTTAAAGATTTTATTTATTTATTTGACAGATGGAGATCACAAGTAGGCAGACAAGCAGGCAGAGAGAGAGGAGGAAGCAGGCTCCCTGCTGAGCAGAGAGCCCGATGCGGGGCTCGATCCCAGGACCCCGAGATCATGACCTGAGCTGAAGGCAGAGGCTTTAACCCACTGAGCCACCCAGGCGCCCCAGTCCTACATTTTTTAAAAAAAGATTTATTTTAGAGAGAAGGAAATGGAAAGAGAGAATCCTCAAGCAGACTCCCTGCTGAGCACGGGGCCCAATGAGGGGCCTCAATCCCAGCACCCTGAGATCATAACATACTTGGAGAGATCAGCTGCAACAATAACTTTGTTGACTTTCTCCATTTTTATCTTTTATTTAGTTTTTGAGAGACAGAGAGAGAGAGAGAATCAGAAGCAGAACTCCATGATCAGGAGCCTGCCACGGAGCAGATATGGGGCTCATGACCTGAGCTGAAATCAAGAGTCAGATGCTTAATCGACTGAGCCACCCAGCCGCTCCTAGTCCTGCATTTAAAGTGCATAAAGTCGGGGCACCTGAGTGGCTCAGTCGGTTAAGCATCTGACTCTTGATTTCAGCTCAGGTTATGAGCCCCATATCTGCTCCGTGGCAGGCTCCCCACTGAGCCAGAGTCTGCTTCTGATTCTCTCTCTCTCTCTCAAAAACTAAATAGATAAAAAGATAAAAATGGAGAAAGTCAACAAAGTTATTGTTGCAGCTGATATCTCCAAGTATGTTCAGCTGCTCAGATACAAGCGTGAAGATGAACAGCTGGGTTTTATTCAGTGTTGAGATTTTCCCAAAGAAGAAAAGTTAATGGAATGAGAAGCAAAGGAGCTAAGAATGTTTGCAAGTAAACAGACTATGATATACCATAAAAATTTAGCTGGGTGAAGAGAGAAGTGAGATATGTGAGGGAAGAAGGAAACGAATCAAATCTTGGAGAAGTGAGAGGATTAACAGACTGGATGGAGAGCTCCTTGAAATGGAAGAACTGTTAGAGTGTCCAAAGGATCTGGAACAAGGGAAAGGAGAAAAACTAGGCAATACGTTAGTCTAGAGATTAAAACTTCAGCTGCAGTACAGGTTGGTCATGATATATAATACCAAACTAGGAAATTCATTTTCTGAAGAACTTTAAAGGTCTTTAAAGCAAAACTGTTCATAAGACTGTCATACATTTCAATTAATATTATATATGGCATGTGACAATTTTCTGAAATAATTTCCTGTTAACTAAATAGAACAGTTGATTGTGTTTCAGAATATAACAAAGTCAGGACTAAAAGGGCTTCCTTCTAGGACTAAGGTCCAGAATTGGTTCGTGATGCTATAGAGCTAAACATTCTGCTTTTCTGAAATAGGACGACATGGTTAGAACTTTATGAACTGACAAGAAAAGAGATGGAAAGACAGATCTGCTCTGGTAACTGGATGATTACAGTGACTGCTGTTGAGCCTGAATCTCTCCAGCCATAATTTTTCCCAGTTCTAGCCATGACAAGGTCTCACACATAAGTATTGCAAAGTATTACAGTATAAAGAAATGTGAATAACTTTTTTAATGTCATATCTTCTAATAAAGGAAAAAAGGAAACCAATCATTTTATATACTTATGAGTCCTAACGAATACGACAGCATTTCAGAATGTCATTTTGTGTTTTACTATTCTTCTAATTAATATTTAAGTGTTTATCATGTATATGAAAATATATTCTAGGAAAGTAATAAATATAGGATATAAGACCACTGCCCGTGAAGAGCTTACAATCTAAAGAGAAAGCATAAAACAAATTTTAACAAGCAAAGCTTAAATGTTAAGACAGTGCAAAACAAGGGGCAGGAAATACACACATTCATTATTCAAACAGAATTTTGAAAACTCCTAACCAAAAAGAATATGAATATATATATATAATACATATTACCACACCTACTAAAGTTATAAAACATTCATAAATACACAGCAAGAGAAAAAGAAGCAAATGAATCCTGCAATTGCTGCTACAAATAGCAACAGATACAAGCCTAACTGAAAGCCAATCCAAGTTTAAGAGACAGGAGAGAAGGAGGTCAATAAGCAAGCTTTTAGTGGTAGGACAAAAATTAAGATGCACTTTAAATTAAGCTGCTGGTTAGGAGATGATTACCTGAACTTCTTCAAACTCATTCCAGTACACAGCAGAGGCACTCTTGGAGGCTGTATCTGGGAAGATAAGAAGCTACTTTCCTGTGTGCTCCTTTCATTTTCATTTTAAAGCATACATGAATCCAGTGGGGATAAAACTGTGTCATACTATTGTGTTAATGGAAAGATAATGTGTGTATTTTTGCATAAATTAACATATCAATAAAAGAGCTGCATTTCCCCCTTCTATGGCAAAGTTGAATAATAGGAAACTCTTTTTCTAAGTTTACTGATCTTTACTACTTAAGCTAAATAGTGCTTTCTCCAATCATTTCAAGCTAAATTTACTAGCAGCATCATTTCATGTCACCAGCTTGAGTTCACAAATAGGAGAAATATACACTGTTCTATATCGTCAATAGAACAACTGCAAACAATACTTAAAATAAAAAAATTTGTATCAGTGTATGGCTAAAATTCGGATTCCAGAAAAGGAAGCATTCCAAACAGGAAACAGAGAAGTTTCAAATTAAATAAGTAACCCAATGAGATGATGGTCATTCAAATCAACAATCAAAATATACAGTCCTGAACAGAAACAAACCTGATCAAAACATTTAAAATAAGAGGGAGGGCAAAGGGAAAGCCAAAGCAACTATCAGAATGAAACACAGCAGAAAGTTTTCCAGTCCCATAAGAAGGGTTTTTAAAAAGAGAGGGGAGAACTATAAAACTTACATATTCATTTTAGTACACATATTTCATCTTACTATGTTAAAATTGTTTTTTTTTACAAACTTTCCTACCTCATTATTTGAATCTTGAATAACTTTATAGAGGGCTGGTACCAGTGTTTTTTTCCGGTGTAAAGTTGCTGCATAATTGGTGATCTGAGTGTCAGGTAATGCCTAAAAGAAACAACCAAGGAAATCAAAAGCAAACTTAGTATTTGGGAAATGAGGAAATTTGTTTTACCTAGTTCCTCTTGAAAAGATTTATGATAGAGTCAACTAAGAAAAGTAAAAATAATACAAGACATAACCATGAGAATTAACAAAACAAATTAACTTAGAATGTTATAGTATATAGTTCTTCAAGCTACTCAACCATGAAAAATGATTAGAAATCACACATTATACCAAGATTTGCTGAAATAGGTCACCCCAAATAATCTACTCTAAAAAAAAAGTATAGGATATATTTTAATTCTTGGATTTTATGTTATAAAACATTTATTTCTATAGTATTCAGAAATTACATAGTTTTAAATCAAATCAATGGGTGATTTTTAATTACAGGAAATAAAAATGTAAGGCACAAATCCTACATCTGTGCCTTATTAAAGCTTGGAAGCTTCCCTTTTTATTGAATGTATTTAAAAATTCACATAACCTCTCAGCAATCCTATTTTCATTTTTATATATTACCTTCTAGTCATTATTCACCTTGGTGCCTTTTTAAAGAGTTACAAATATAGAAACACATTATTTCATATTGTGCCATTTCTACTTCATATCATAGCATTTATTTCAGTTTCTCCACAGAACACTTGTATTTATTGTTTAATTACTGACATACAGAATCATATGACACATATTTATCCACAATCCAACTTACCTTGAATTCTGATAACCATTCTTCCACAACACCACGTTCAGATCCCAGCATCTTCTACTCTCTCTTCCTCTTTTATTTCTGAAAGAAAAAAGGACTGAACTTGAGGACAGCATTGGGTACTTAAACTACCAAAGGTAAACAATGTGTACCTTTCTTCAACAAAGAAACTAACCTAGTACATACTTCAGATAAGAAGCCTTACTTTTAGACTAGAGCTCAATTAAAACAAATTTATATTTAAGAAATAAATTCTATTTTTAGTGGTAAATTTGAAACCTATTTCCTTAATACTTTTTTAAAAAAGATTTTATTTATTTATTTGACACAGAGAGATCACAAGTAAGCAGAGAGAGGGGAAGAAGACTCCCCACTGAGCAGGGAGCCCTCCCTAAGCGAGGCTCCATCCCAGGACACTCAGATCATGACCTGAGCGGAAGGCAGACACATAACAACTGAGTCACCGAGGCGCCCTGTCCCTAATACTTTTATATTTTCCTCAACAATTATATTTCAAAGTGGCAAAAACAAGTTTAGTGAAATCAAACTGCACGTTACCCAAGACGAATGAAAAGTCTACCTTTAGAGTCTCTACCAAATATACAACTGGAATTAGTTACATATCACAGAACAAACCATGTGACAGATTATGAATGATAAAGACAGAAAAGCTAGAAATCAAGGGTCACATATTCAGCAAACTGATTATAAATGTATATGTACTATACAAATAAGGCCTTTGAAGAAAATGGATTTATATGTTTTCTATAATGGAAAGATGTCCAAGTACAAAAAGCAAGTTGTACAATTATGTAAACTATAATTCCATTAAAATACATATATAATGTGAAAATGTGAAAAAAGCCTGGCACATACATACTAAATTAAACTGTCTACCTCTGAGAGAAGGAATATTGAGGATATTCTAATCATATAACTTTGAATTATAGAAAAAAAAAGCATGTATTATTTTTAAAGTGAGGAAGACAATTAAAAGGTCTTCATTTTTAATTAGATTTAAAGGCTCAAAAGATAAGAACTAGATGAAATGAAGAACTTCTTTGAGGGGGAAGGAAACATCTTCAAAGCAACTGAAATAAAAGTTTCTTTATTAAAAAGATAGTATTTCCTAACCCTGTGTCAAATTTCACACTGAATTTCTACCTTAAAAAAAGGAATCAGATTTCCTTATTCTATCCTTCAATTCCAAAAGGATTCTTTAATGTCTCTATATAATGCACTACACCAAGTACTATATAAGGGAGGAGTACAAAGAGGAGTAAGACATGTCCCTTATTTTCAAGTAGCAAATGCTGTAAAGATAGATGGATGAATTTAGTCAAAATAAATTGCCAGAGAAAAAAGAGACAGTAGGGAAACCTACAGATTAAGAGAGATTAAAAAAATCAATAGCCAAAGAATGAATCTCTTTTGGACTCTGATTCAAACAATTAAAAAGAACATGACACAACTGGAAAAAGCCAAACATGGCTGGTTATTTGATTATATTAAATTAAGGAATTACTATAGGCTATGTTATATTTGATAATGGTATTATAGTTACTTTTTTTTTTAATAGTCTTGTCTCTTAGAGTTACATACTAACATTATTATTTTTTTTTTAAGATTTTATTTATTCATTTGACAGACAGAGATCACAAGTAGGCAGAGAGGCAGGCAGAGACGGAGAGGGAGGCAGGCTTTCTGCTGAGCAGAGAGCCCGATGTGGGGCTCGATCCCAGGATCCTGGGATCATGACCTGAGCAGAAGGCAGAGGCATTAACCCACTGAGCCACCCAGGCGCCCCAACATACTAACATTATTTACTGGTGAAATAATGTCTGGGATTTGCCTTAAAATAATCAGGATGGGGCAGGGGGAACCAAATAAGGAAAGTGAATTAGGTATAGATGAAATACGACTGGCCATGAATTAATAACGACTCAAGCTGAATAACTGGTACACAAATTTCACTGCACTATTATCATCACATTGTTATAAGTTTGAAATGTTCCATAACAAGCTTTAAGGCAAAAGGGATTAATGAACACTACATAAAGAGAAAAATGCCGTACCTACACACACTCAATTTTGCAAGCAATTCCTGGGAGTTCAGATCAAGTAAAGCCCATTATTAAGAGACATGGACACCCAAGTTACAGACTCTTGCTGAAGAAATGAGACTTAAAAATAACTTTGGGGACGCCTGGGTGGCTCAGTTGGTTGGGCGGCTGCCTTCGGCTCAGGTCCCGCATTGGGCTCCTTGCTTGGCAGGGAGCCTGATTCTCCCTCTGCCTCTGCCTGCCACTCTGTCTGCCTGTGCTCGTTCGCTCTCTCTCCCTCTCTCTCTGACAAATAAATAAATAAAATCTTTAAAAATAACTTTGCAACGATGTGGATGGAACTAGAGGGTATTATGCTTAGCGAAATAAGTCAATCAGAGAAAGACAATGATCATATGATCTCCCTGATATGATGAAGTTGAGAGGCAACATGGGGGGTTTGGGGGGCAGGAAAAAAATAAATAAAACAAGATGGGATCAGGAGACAAACCGTAAGTGACTCTTAATCTCACAAAACAAACTGAGGGTTGCAGGGTGGGGGGGGTTGGGTGGGAAGGGGGGTAGGGAGAGGGTGGTGGAGTTATGGATATTGGGGAAGGTATGTGCTATTGTTGAGTGCTGTAGAGTGTGTAAACCTGGCGATTCACAGACCTGTACCCCTGGGGCTAATAATACATTATGTGTTAATAAAAAAATAAAAAATTACAATAAAAAAATAACTTCGCAAAAACAGAGCACAACCATACATTCAAAAGGCAATGCCCTTCAAAAAAGTAATTTTCTAGGTTTCATACATCTATTATAATGATTATTCAAATCAATGTCAGAATTCCTTTTTTTCTTTTATACCAACTAAGTGGTAGTAAATACTTTCTGAAACCTAGTTCTTCACCTAAAAATGTATTCCATTATATAACCATGATTAATGTGCTTCTTATTCTATGCAAATTATACCTCAATAAAAAAACTTTTTATGAACAACTGTCTAAATATCCTAAGGTAGCTGCCTCTGATTCTCAGAACTCAAGGAAGCAACTGACTATAAAGCAAAGGCAAGAGTCAGTCAGAAATTCATTGATCCATACCATAAATATTTCTTTTTTTATTTTAATTTTTTTTAAGGATTTTATTTATTTATTGGTTAGAGAGAGAGAGAACGAGCAGAGGCAGACAGAGAGGCAGGCAGAGACAGAGGGAGAAGCAGGCTCCCCACCGAGCAAGGAGCCCGATGTGGGACTCGATCCCAGGACGCTGGGATCATGATCTGAGTCGAAGGCAGCCGCTTAACCAACTGAGCCACCCAGGCGTCCCCCATAAGTATTTCTTAAACACCAACTGTAACAGCCATTATGCTAATAGTTGGTAATACAATGATAAACAAAACCAGATGTAGTTTCACTATATAACAGATCATTTATCTAGTGCAGGAGACTAAACACACTTTTATAGAAATGAAGAGTAAGAAGCAAAGACACACAAAAGCATAATAAGAGGAACCTAATATTGATGAAGGAATCAAAAAAGACTTCTCTAAGGTAAGTTGAGGTAACAAAGATCAATAGAGCTAAGGAATTTGGAAAAGAACATTCTAGAAAAAGGCAATAATCTATATACAGGTCTGTCACAAGAAGAAACCTAGAAGTTATAGAATCTAAAAGAAGACCAGGAACACAGAAAGCAAGGGACAAGAGTAGAGAGTGGGAAAATGATATAAATGGGAATTTGTAGTCTACATTAAACGTGAGGGCTCCTGGGTGGCTCAGTTGGTTAAGCAGCTGCCTTCAGTTCAGGTCATGATCCCGGAGTTCCGGGATCGAGTCCTGCATCAGGCTCCCAGCTCTATGGGGAGTCTGCTTCTCCCTCTGACCTCCCCTCTCATGCTCTCTCTCACTCTCTCTCTCTCTGAAATAAATAAATAAAATCTTATAAATAAATAAATAAATAAATAAATAAATAAATAAATAAATAAATAAGGAAAGGACTAAGGTTATTAAGCAGATGAATAATAAGATTCAAAGTTTGAAAAGCTCATCTGGGATGCCTGGGTGGCTCAGTCGCTTAAGCAGCTGTCTTTGGCTCAGGTCATAATCACAGGGTCCTGCGATCAAGTCCCGCATCAGGCTCCTTGCTCGGCCGGGAGCCTGCTTCTTTGCTTCCCTCTGCCTGCCACTCTGCCTGCTTGTGCTCTCTCTCTCTCTCTCTCTGTCAAATAAATAAATAAAATCTTAAAAAAGAAAGAAAGAAAAGAAAAGCTCATTTGGATACAATGTAGAGAAAGGACTGGTACCCCTTTTCAGAGCTAAATACAAATTTCCCAATAGTATGAAGACTAAAAAAATTCCAGGCTTGCTATAGTATTTGCTCTGAGAGTTCCTACCAAGTCTCTGGAAATTAAAACACCTGAACAGCTACTGACAATAAAAATGTTTTTTACTTACAAAGTACCTGGAAAAACAAGTAAGCTGGGTTACATTTTTCTTAAGCTTCAAATGAAGTACAGTAAAGCAAAACCTACATTAGTTTCTCCTGCTAACATCTCCATTCCTCTCAAGTCTCTTATGAAGGTATAAACAAAAGGGGTTGTTTTGTTAACATAATTTTTAACATCTCTTTATCAGTTCATTATTTCCAACAAGCTCAGTGGCCCACAAGATTAAGGGGAAAACAGAACTTTACATACTCTCTGAAGAGTGCTCCAGAAAAGGAGGTAAATACTTAATGATAAATTTATTACAATGTAAGGAAGAAAAACATAATTTCATTTTAGTGGTGACAGAAAGGACTTATTTCCAATAGACAAAATGGAACTGAAAAATAAACTCTTGTATCTCTATTACTGGATTTCTCTTTTTTATTTTTATTATTTTTAAAAAAAAGATTTTATTTATTTGTTAGAGAGAGAGAGAGAGAGAGAGCGAGCACGAGTACAGGCAGACAGAGTGGCAGGCAGAGGCAGAGGGAGAAGCAGGCTCCCTGCCAAGCAAGGAGCCCGATGTGGGACTCGATCCCAGGACGCTGGGATCATGACCTGAGCCGAAGGCAGCCGCTTAACCAACTGAGCCACCCAGGCGTCCCTATTTTTATTTTTTTTAAAGATTTTATTTATTTATTTGACAGAGAGAGATCACAAGTAGGCAGAGAAGCAAGCAGAGAGAGAGGAAGGAAAGCAGGCTCCCTGCTGAGCAGAGAGCCAGATGCGGGGCTTGATCCCAGGACCCTGGGATCATGACCTGAGCCGAAGGCAGAGGCTTTAACCCACTGAGCCACCCAGGTGCCCCTCTTTATTTTTTTTTTAAAGATTTTATTTGACAGACAGAGATCACAAGTAGGCAGAGAGGCAGGCTGAGGGAGAGAGGGGGAAGCAGGCTCCCTGCTGAGCAGAGAGCCCAATTCGGGCCCGAACCCAGGACCCTGGAATCATGACCTGAGCCGAGGGCAGACCCTTAACCCACTGAGCCAGCCACGTGCCCCTCTATTACTGATTTCAATTGACTTTTATTTTCTATTTAAAGGACAATTAAAAAGCTCTTTCTGGGGCACGTGAACACTGGGATCGAGCTCCGCATCGGGCTCTCTGCTCAGCAGGGAGCCTGCCCCCCCCCCTTCCCCGACTCTGCCTGCCTCTCTGCCTACTTGTGACCTCTCTCTCTCTGTGTCAAATAAATAAATAAAATCTTTAAAAAAAAAAAGCTATTTCTGGTCTGTGTATCAACTGTTATCTCTGTAATTTTACAAATATATTTAGCTACAAATATGAATTTTGGTTGGTATTCTATTATTAAATGTTAAAATATTATAAATATATACCTGTTAAAAAAAAAAAGGAACTTAGCCATCTACCTACTGCACCCACAAAGATTAAACAGAGTCAACTATTTGGTATGCATTTTCCTTCCAGATAAATATTTATGTATATGCATGTTCATACATGTGTATATAGTTTAAATATAGTTATGTGTTCATCATATACAGTATTCTTCAACATGCTTTTTTCAATTGCTAAAAATATGAAAGACTTTTATCTTTTTAATAGCTATAGTATAATTAATACCAAAAATTATTCATTTAATAAATTACCAAGACACAGACTGTTTTCAATTTTCTGTATCACAAAGAAATGCAATAATGAACATCTTTATATAGTTATACATTTCTGTTGTTCCTTTCTATAGTATAAATTCTAAAAATTAACTTGAAATTTTTAAAAATGATTTTATTTATTTATTTGACAGACAGAGATCGCAAGTAGGCAGAGAGGCAGGCAGAGAGAGAGGAGAAAGCAGGCTCCCCGCTGAGCAGAAAGCCCAATGTAGGGCTCGATCTCAGGACCCTGGGATCATGACCTGAGCCGAAGGCAGAGGCTTTAACCCACTGAGCCACCCAGGCACCCCTAGATTTGAAATTTTAAGGTCACAGGATATATTATTGATAGATCAAAACCATAATCCATCATATATTTTCAAAGCATATGACTATCATATGTACATATGATAAAGTTACTCTACTTATAAAGTTAATGCCTCAGCATAAAAATAATCTAAATAAACCTAAATATAAAACCTTTAATTTTCCTACATTTTTAATATAAGATACATGACTTTTTTAATTACTTTTTTATTATGTTAGTCACCACACAGTACATCGTTAGTCTTTGATGTAACATTCCATGATTCATTGTTTGCATATAACACTCAGTGCTCCATGCAATCTGTGCCCTCCTTAATACCCATCAGCAGGCTCACCTATCCCTTCACCCCCCCCCCTTCCCTTCTAAATCCCTCAGTTTGTTTCCCAGAGTCTATAGTCTCTCATGGTTCATCTCCCACTCTGATTTTACCCCCTTCCTTTTTCCCTTCTTTCTCCTAATGTCCTCCATACTATCCTTATATTCCACAAATAAGTGAAACCATATGATAACTTTCTCTGCTTGACTTTTTTCATTTAGCATAATCTCCTCCCGTCCCATCTGTATTGATGCAAAAGCTGGGTACTCATCCTTTCTGATGACTGAGTAATACTCCATTGTGTATATGGACCACATCTTCTTTATGCATTTATCTGTTGAAGGGCATCTTGGCTCTTTCCACAGTCTGGCTATCATGGACATTGCTGCTATGAACATTGGGGTGCATATGGCCCTTCTTTTCACTACATCTGTATCTTTGGGGTAAATACCCAGTACTGCAATTGCTGGGTCATAGTGTGGTTCTGTTTTTAATTTTTTGAAGAACATAAACACTGTTTTCCAAATGGCTGTATAAACTTGCATCTCGATCAACTGTGTAAGAGGGTTCCCCTTTCTCTACAACTTCTCCAAAATTTGTTGTTTCTTCCCTTATCTATTTTTGCCATTCTAACTGGTGTTAAGGTGGTATCTCAATGTGGTTCTAATCTTAATTTCCCTGGTGGCTAATGATGATGAACACTTTTTCATGTGTCTGTTAGCCATTTATATGTCTTCTTTGGAAAAGTGTCTGTTCATGTCTTCTCCCCATTTTTGACTTACTTGTTTCTTAGGTATTGAGTTTGAGAAGTTCTTTACAGATCTTGGATATCAGCCCTTTGTCTGTAGTGTCATTTGCAAATACCTTCTCCCATTCTGTGGGTTGCCTATTCATTTACCAGACTGTTTCCTTTGCTGTGTAGAAGCTTTTTATCTTGATGAAGTCCCAAAAGTTCGTTTTCACTTTTATTTCCCTTGCCTTTGGAGACTTGTCTTGAAAGAAGTTGCTGTAGCTAATGTCAAAGAGGTTACTGCCTACGTTCTCCCCTACAATTTTGATGGATTCCTGTCTCACATTGAGGTCTTTCATCCATTTTGAGTTTGTCTTTGTGTATAATGTAAGAGAATGGTTGTGTTTCATTCTTTTGTATATAGTTGTCCAATTTTCCCAACACCATTTATTGAAGAGAATGTCTTTTTTCCACTGGATATTTTTTCTTGCTTTGTTGAATATTAGTTGATCATAAGAGTTGAGAGTCCATATCTGGGCTCTCTATCTGTTCCATTGGTCTACGTGTCTATTTTTGTGCCAGTACCATGTTGTCTTGGTGATCAAAGCTTTGTAATAGAGCTTGAAATCAGGCAACATGATGCCCCCAGCTTTTTCAACATTTCCTTGTCAATTTGGGCTCTTTTCTGGTTCCATACAAATTTTAGGATTGTTTGTTCTAGCACTTTGAAAAATGCCATTGGTATTTTGATCGGGATGCATTGAAAGTATAGATTGTGCTGGGCAGCATAGACATTTTAACAATGTTTTACTCTTCCAATCCATGAGCATGGAATATTTTTCTACCTTTTTGTGTCTTCTTCAATTTCTTTCATGAGTGTTTTGTAGTTCCTAGAATATAGGTCCTTTACCTCTTTGGTTAGGTTTATTCCAAGGTATCTTATGGTTTTTGATGCTATTGTAAATAAAATCGATTGTCTAATTTCTCTTTCTACAGTTACACTGCTAACTGATTTCAGTGCATTGATTTTGTATCCTGCCACATCACTGAATTGCTGTATGGGTTCTAGTAATTTGGAGATGGAGTCTTTTGGGTTTTCCCATAGAGTATCATGTCATCTGCAAAGAGAGAGAGTTTGACTTCTTCTTTGCCAATCTGAATACCTTTTATTTCTTTTTGTTATCTGATTGCTGTTGCTAAGACTTCTAGTACTATGTTGAACAACAGTGGCGAGAATGGGCATCCTTGTCATGTTCCGGATCTCAATGGAAAGGCTCTCATCTTTTCCCCATTGAGAATGATATTCGCTGTGGGTTTTTCATAGATGGATTTTATGAAGTTGAGGAATGTTCCCTCTATCCCTATACTCTGAAGAGTTTTAATCAGGAAAGGATGCTGTATTTTGTCAAATGCGTTTTCTGCATCAATTGAGCCTTTGGCTCAGGTCATGATCCCTGGGTTCCTGCATTGAGCCCTGCACGGGGCTCCCTGCTCTGCAGTAAGCCCGCTTCTCCCTTTCCCACTCCCCCTGCTTGTGTTCCCTCTCTTACTGTGTCTCTCTGTTCAAATAAATGAATAAAATCTTAAAAAAAAAAATCTGGAAATTACTTTAGAATTTAGAATGTAACAGGAGATCAAGATCTAACAATGATTTTCTCCCAAGTAGTTCTCAATTGTTCTAATACATTTTATGTCTTTTTTCCTCAGTAACTCGAAATGCTATTTTTATCATATACTAAAAGTCTTACATACATTTGAAACTATTTCTGAGCTACTCGTTCCATTAATTTTGCCCTGGGACTATGTTTTAATTACTGTGACTTAGTAAAAAATATTACAAGTCGTATCATTCACATATATGTATATGGCATTCACATACTTTTCCTAAAAACATGTTGCATTATTATTGCCTGCTTCATTCTTCCAAATGGATATTAGCGTTACATTGACAAGTTTCCTTCCTACATTCCATCTTCATAGGAATTAAATTTATAGATTAATTCCAAATGACATCTTCACAACATTGAGCTACCCATAGAGAAGCATAGCATTGTTCTTTATTAAAAATCCTCTTCTAAGGGCACCTGGGGTGGCTCAGTGGGTTAAAGCCTCTGCCTTCAGCTCAGGTCATGATCTCAGGGTCCTAGGATCGAGCCCCACATAGGGCTCTCTGCTCAGTGGGGAGCCTGCGTCCCCCTCTCTCTCTGCCTGCCTCTCTGCCTACTTGTGATCTCTGTCTGTCAAATAAATAAATAAATAAATAAATCTTTTAAAAAAATTAAAAAAAAAAAGACTGCAAGGTAATGCCTTTAAATACAGAAAGACAGTAGTGTTAGTAATTATAAAACACCACCATATTTCCTCAACTCTACAATACTACTAAGTTGTTTTTTTAAAGATTTTATTTATTATTTGACACAGAGAGACACAGCGAGAGAGGGAACACAAGCAGGATGAGTGGGAGAGGGAGAAGCAGGTTTCCCACTGAGCAGGGAGCCTGATACGGGGCTTGATCCAAGGACCCTGGGATCACGATGAGCTGAAGGCAGACGCTTAATGACTCAGTCACCCAGATGCCCCAAAGCTAATTTTAAGACTGTAATTTATTAACAAATTTAAGTAGAAAATGAGAAACAAATCTTTACTGTAACAAAAAAAAATGTTTAAGGACAAAAACGTAAGCTTATCCATAGAATCATCTATGATTTTTTAAATCATTCTTTATATTTCTGCATATCTCTGTTCTTTATACTAGCCACACGGCACACTCTCTCAGCTCTCTCTGTATACGCCTGGATTAGACTCAGTTCAAATGTCACCCCCTCAAAGAAGCCCTCTCTACTTACTATACTTAAACTGGCTCCCCCAAGTTCCTCCTCCTTCCAACCCCTACCATCCTATCCATTTCCTTCACAGCATTTAGCAAAATCTGTAATTATCTTATTACTTACTTATTATTATCTGTCTTTCCCACCAGAATCTGTACTTCATACAGGGACAAGTTATGTATCTCAAGTATGAGGTACATAATGGGCACTCAAACATCTATTAATGCATTTGGGCTCATCAACTCAATTATTTAGCACCTTTAACAATGACAGTTTTATTTTTCGGTCATAATAAAACCTGATTTCTGCCTGCATTTTCCACGTGATTAATCTTAATAATTTTATTTTTCC
The DNA here is from genome assembly GCA_003697995.1 of Taxidea taxus jeffersonii. Classification (NCBI taxonomy): domain Eukaryota; kingdom Metazoa; phylum Chordata; class Mammalia; order Carnivora; family Mustelidae; genus Taxidea; species Taxidea taxus. The sequence continues at coordinate 215,268 of ML105146.1, read as the reverse complement.
AAATTAAATATAGTTGGAATTTAACAGCTTCTTTAAAAAGTACCTGATTTGAGAAATGTTAAAAGGTGAAAAAGTTACCTTAAAAGTAAGGAAAAAGTAAGTTATCAGTAAGTCTATCAAATATAAACATTGTATCAGCTGTTTTCTATATTTTATCTGATTTAATAAGGCAGGAGAATCTAGTGGCTTAGAGCAGCAGTTCTCAACTGTTTGTCTCAGATCCCCCTTTGTCTGTTACACTTAAAAAGTCTACTAATTCATTAAAAAAAATAAGCCCATTACATGTTAACATAAATAATATTTTTTTAAAGATTTTATTTATTTATTTGATAGAGAGAGAGAGATCACAAGTAGGCAGAAAGGCGGGCAGAGAAAGAGGGGGAAGCAGGCTCCCCGCTGAGCAGAGAGCCCAATGCACGACTCAATCCCAGGACCCTGAGATCATAACCGAGCCGAAGGCAGAGGCTTAACCCACTGAGCCACCCAGGTGCCCCACATTTTTTTACATAAATGTTTTAAATCAAAATTTTATTTTTACATAGCAAAAACAAATTTGGTGGGATGCCTGGGTGGCTCAGTGGGTTAAGCTGCTGCCTTCAGCTCAGGTCATGATCCCAGGGTCCTGTAATCAAATCCTGCACTGGGCTCCCTCCTTGGAGGGGAGCCTGCTTCACTCTCTGCCTCTGCCTGCCACTCTACCTGCCTGTGCTCTCTCTCTCTCTCTGACAAATAAATAAAATCTTTAAAAAAAAACAAAAACAAAATTTGGTGAGGAATGTAGTGTTTATTGTTTTACATATTTTGCAAATCTCATAATTACGCTGCATTTAACTGGCTGATGAAAACCTTCACTCTATATTTATCAGAGAATGACAATGAAGGCAGCAAATAGTGTTTGACCCTATAAATCTGCTTAAGGGATTTCCAGAACTTTGAGCATGGATTCTGGAAACAGACTGTCTAAGTTTAAGGTCAATTACTACAGCTATGTGTAAGCTCTCTTACCCCCTTCCTAGCTATACTTAATTCCTCTGTGCCTCATTTCTCTCAATTCGAAAAAGATAACAGCAACACAGTACTAATTTCATATAATTATTGTATACTTAGAACAGTTCTTATCACAAAATAACCACTATAAATGTTTGCTACAAATATTATATACTTAAGTTTCCTGATACTATATACTATTAATACGGCCTCTGTTATTCCCAAATAATAGACTAGAAAATTAAAGTGTAAAGAGGTCAAATGACCCACACAAGGTAACACGGTTTAACTGGCAGAACTCAGATTTTAATTTAATGTCTACTCTAAAATCAACAGTTGAAAAATGTACCTTGGTCCCTTTCTTATAATTCATACTACTCCCCACACAGCCTCCTATATCCTGGCCATACTTACCTTTCCGTTTTTTCCATAGCTTTGTGTACCCCTTCACCACAGGGATTCTGTACAGACTGTGCCAGCCTAGAATGCTGCCCTAGCTGCCCTACTACTGTTATTGAAATAGCGGGCTTCTTCCAGTCCTGTCAGTCTCAGCAGGCCAGTCTTAACAACTTTAAACAGCATTCCTTTCTCGCTTTTCTAGTATTTTCCATTCCAACAAATATGTTCATTTCCTAGTGCTTTGGATTTTGCACCTTGCTTCTTAGATCTTATTACTTATTAGTTATTGTCTATCTTCCCCAACAAGATAGATTGCAAGTTACATGAAAACAGGATCCATGTCGGTTTCACTCACATCTGAATGTTCACTATGTACTCAAAGCGAACAAGCACACTAAGGTATCTGGACTTATGGCAGGTAATTATGTGTGTTTATTTAATCAATGAACCACATGGCTTATGTGACTTTGGACAAATCACTTAAACTCTCTGGGATTCAGTTTTCTACAAGGGAAGTTACTTACTACATTTAAAATCCTAAAAATATATGTTAGTACCTTTACTTGAAAATAGAATTGTACAGTTACAAAGAAATTTGTAAATACGGATTTCTGAACTATTCCCAGTATCTTAGTATCTAGAGGTAGCTGTGAATAGTTACAGATGTACTGCAAGTTTTCTCTTATCCATACAATACATAATCCTGAAGTTTTTTTCTACTGCATATTATATCCATCCCCTTACCTGGGATATAAAAACTATATTTAAAAGCAAACATTAAGGGAGGATGCTGGGTGGCCCAGTTGTTATGCGTCTGCCTTCGGCTCAGATCATGGTCCCAGGGTCCTGGGATCGAGCCCCACGTCGGGCCGCTTGCTCAGCGGGGAGCCTGCTTCTCCCCCTCTCACTCCCCCTGCTTGTGTTCCCTCTCTCGCTGTGCCTCTCTCTCTGACAAATAAATAAAAAAATTTTTAAAATTTTTTAAAAAGCAAACAATAAGGGCTGCCTGACTGGTGCAGTCAGTAAAGCATGCAACTCAATCTCAGGGTCACAAATCTGAGCCCTATGTTGGGCCTAGAGACTACTTAAACCAGCTTGCAGCTCAATTCAGGCCATACTGCCTCAATTTCATAGTATTTAACAAAGTAAAAAAGATATCACAGAAAACTGTTATCTTTTTGGTGACCATGGTAATGGCAACTTTTATTATCAAGCCCTGAAGATAACATAATGAGCAAAATAATAAACTGTTGAACATGATCTGAAAGAAGTCAGTAACTACTTGCCAGAAAGCAAAATCACAGAACTCATCCAAGTATAAGTTTTCCATTGACTACATGTGTAGAGACTGTGTCTTAGCTCACAGTGAGCATGTATTTTTTCTTCTCCCCAAGGAACTATTTACAGAAAATGAGATTATAAGAGGCAGTGCAGCCTAATGGTTACAATATGGGCACTAGATTGCCTGAGTTTGAATTCCAATTCTATGACCTACAAACTATGTATCCGAGGAAAAGTAACTTATTAACTATATTAATTTTACTGATTTATGGCCTCAAATTCCTCATTTATAAAAAGGGGATAATGGGGCTTCTGGGTGGCTTAGTCATTAAGCATCTGCCTTCAGCTCAGATGATGACCCAGGGTCCTGGGATCAAGCCCTGCACCAGGCTCCCTGCTCAGCGGGGAGCCTGCTTCTCCCTCTCCCGCTCCCCCTGCTTGTGTTCCCTCTCTCGCTGTGTCTCTGTCAAAAAAATAAATAAAATTTTAACAAATATAAATAATAAAGAGAGGATAACAGACGTACATTCAGCAAAGGGGTATTTTTTCTTGACTTAAATGCAATTTAGTTAACATATAGTCTATTACTAGTTACCAGGGTAAAATTTAGTGATTCATCAGTGCATATAACACACAATGCTCATTACATCAAGTGCCCTCCCTAATGTGCATCATCCAGTTACCTCTTCTCCCCCACCTACCTCCCCTCCAGCAAACCTCAGTGTATTTCCTAGAGTTCAGCATCTCTTATGGTTTGCCTTCCTCCCTGTTTTCATCATATTTTATTTTTCTCAAAGGTTTTTTTAAAGATTAAATAATACATCAGTGAGAAAAACTAATTATGAAAACTGCTCTCGAGCGTTTCTAGTAGACCAACGTTATTGGATAAACAAAGCTATACAATTATCAGGGAAACATATGAAATAGTAAAAAGTGGTTTTACAAACTAGGCCAACAACTATGAAAATATTTCAAGGTATAATTCTAAAATTTAAGCACTCAAAGACACATGATTATTATAAATAACAACTTTAAGAAAAAAATCTAGAGTGCACCCTTCAATATGATAGCCACTAGCTACATGTGGCTATTTAAATTTAAATTATTAAAATAAAATAATATTTAAAGATTCAATTCCTTCATTGCACTAGCTACATTTCTAGTACTCAGCAGCTACATGTGGCTATTATCTCTCATACTGGAGAGCACAGACATAGAACATGGACATCATCACAGAAATTCTATTGGACAGCACTTATCTCAGTGTAGCTACATAATATGATTATGCTGAATATATTCAATTATTCAATAACTGTAAAGATCTGGCAACAAGGTTAAAAAGCACAACTATTAAAAAGGAAACACTTTCAAAAGTAAAACTCAGGGCAATAAGTAAGATGTGATTATTTCAAGTCTCTTAGGTAGAACTGCTAAATAAATAGAAGCTACCCATCAAAGATAACCAAAAATTCTAACGCATTTAATTGTGTGGAAAACTCATTCTTTATCCTTTAAAAAGTTAAATTCCATAATTTTACCTCTGTTCTAAGATCAGTTTTCTAAAGGAGGAGGTGGCACAGGAATGCGGCAGAATTCAAGTGTGGAATTCATTTGTTGAGACTTAAATATTTTCCAGCGCTATAAAAAAAAATGAAAAACTATGAAATACTGAGATAGTATTCATAGAAATGTAAAAAAACAACTTTAATAAAAAACATTTATAACACAATTATCTATTTTTAGAAATAATGAGGGATTAAAAACTTTCTATAATAACCAGCATATACTTGTGTACCATCATCAAACCTAATTTTAAAAATACTAGATTTGGGGAAAAGGAGTCCCACTTTTAGTTTCAAATTTCCCATTAATTATCCATAAGACCTTCAGTAGGTAACTTAAATATTCCGGAGATTCACTTGAATTATCTATAAAATTAAGTCCTTTTCAGCCAAAAATTCTATGAATCCAACTTTTGAAACATGTTAACAGTGATATCACTCTCATACATACATGTACAAACACTCATTAAAATTTCAATATGCAGGGGTGCCTGGGTGGCTCAGTGGGTTGAAGCCTTCAGCTCGGGTCGTGGTCCCAGGGTCCTGGGATCGAGCCCCGTGTCCGGCTCTCTGCTCGGCGGGGAGCCTGCTTCCCTTCCTCTCTCTCTGCCTGCTTGTGATCTCTGTCAGATAAATAAATAAAATCTTTAAAAAAAATTTTTTTTTAAATTTCAATATGCAATATAACATCAAACTTAAGAAGTATCAATGGCTACAAAATCATTTTGGATAGGATTCACAGAACTGAAATTTAATCATTTTTTAAAAGAACACAGAAAATGCTATTACTTGAAATTTGAGTACAAAACATTAAAAAGCTTTTTTGATCAGAGAGAATCCTTTTCAAATTGCTAAAAGTATACTTTCCTCATAAAGTAAAAACTATTTTCAAGTAGTCGCTGACATTATGCTCTACCATTTTGATTCAGAACTGTATCACAACTTTAAATTCTAAAATACCCCAAGATGTTCATTAACAAAATGTAATTTAAAAAAATACAAATAATGCAATAAAATTCTCTTGGAGTTAAGTTACATTATCATCTGCAAAGTCTCTGATGTTTTTCAAACTAAAGATGCATTAGAGCCTCCTAATAGAATGATAGCAGCTGACTTGTTAGCTCTTATCTACTGACTGTCAATTTTCATTTCCTGATTCCTGCAGTGGGTTAAAAAACTTGAAAAGGACTAATAAAATATCTCTGGAAAGATACACCAGGAGCTGGTCACACTTTGGAAGGGATATTTGATTTCAAGGAAACTCATTGTCTCCCTTTTCCTAATATTTTATTTTTAAGTAATCTCTACACCCAACATGGGGCTTGAACTCAACTCTGAGGATCAAGAGTCGCATGCTTTACCAACTGAGCCAGCCAGGAACCCCAAGGAAACTCTCTTTTTGTACCTTTGGAATTCTGAGCCACTAAGACAACTGTCAGATTTTGAAGCAGTGTAAGCTGGCAGTCTTGAAAGCTATACTGGGAATCTCTGTAGAGATGGGTCTCCAACAACCTTTCAGGGTTAATGAAATGGATATTCACTAGGTTCTCAATTTAAGAAAGAAATAAAAAGTATAGGAAATGGAGTTTTATTATACTTTAACACAGCTCAACTCCTGACAAACTGGAAAAAATAAGCCCCTCGGTCATTTGAACAACAGAAAAAAACATGTCAGGAAAGTAACAGTATCTGAAGCCTCTACTGTTCTTTCATACATAAGGTCTGGCATACAATAAAAGATTACTAAATATTTCTTTCATATTCTTTTGAATTACTTTCAAAAATTATTAAATATGTCCTTTCATATTCAATGTTCTTTCATACATAAGGTCTGGCATACAATAAAAAATTGCTAAATATGCTAAGTGACAAATATATGACCAATAATTAAGAGAAAACTACAGAGTCAGATCCACAGATGATTAAGAGTTCACACACAAGGACAACGACTGTAAATAATTCTGAATAACATACTAAAGAAAATAAAGGAGAAAATGGACAAAGCTGACGAAATAAAAAATCTCACCAATGAATTAGGATCTATAGAAATAATTAAATATGTACATTGTAGAACTGAAAAACAAAATATATGTAATTAAGAACTCAATATATTGGATTTATAGCAAACTGGACACAGCAGACCATACAATTATTAGACTAAGTCAGTAAGAAATACCGAACTATAGCTAGAGAAAGAAAGTAGGAAAGAAGACAGAAAGTAGAAGGTAGGGGAAAAGTTAGAGGAGAAGTTTAAGAGAAATGGAAGACATGCTCAAAATGTCTAATATACATACAACTGAGGTCCCAGACAAGAGAAGAGATATAAGCAATATTCAAAGAGAGAATAACAGAATTTTACAAAACCGATGAAAGAAATCAATTCAGAGATTCAAGATACTCTGCCAACTCCAAGCAGAATATACTCAAGGAAAACCATGCCTAAAATATCATAATTAAACTATGAAAGGAAGGAGTGAAGGAAAAGAAAAATTCATAGAAATTCAAGTAAAAATTTAGTTGATCTTGAAAGAAACAGTAAAACAGACAGCAAATTTCTCAACAGAAATGAAACCAGGACATAACAGAATGACAGTTAAAGGGATGCCTGGATGGCTCAGTTGGTTAGGCTGCTGCCTTTGGCTCAGGTCATGATCCCAGGGTGCTGGGATCGAGTCCCACATTGGGCTCCTTGCTCAGCAGGGAGCATGCTTCCTCCCCCTCTCTGCCTCTGCCTGCCACTCTGTCTGCTTGTGCTCTCTCTCCCTTTCTCTGACAAATCAAATAAATAAATAAATAAAATCTAAAAAAAAAAAAAAAAAAGAATGACAGTTAAAGAAGAAGAGAAAATAACTACTAAGCTAGAATACAGTAAGTATCCTCTAACTACCTAGCAAAAACATCCTTTAAAAATTTAGGGAGCGGGGGGCACCTGCGTGGCTCAGTTGGTTAAGCCACTGCCTTCTGCTCACGTCGTGATCCCAGAGTCCTGGGATTGAGTCCTGCATTGGGCTCCCAGCTCCACGGGGAGTCTGCTTTTCCTTCTGACCTTCTCCCCTCTCGTGCTCTCTCTCACTCTCTCTCAAATAAATAAATAAAATCTTAAAAAAAAAAAATTTAGGTGAAGAGGTCCTAATGAGAAAAATATGCAGCCAAGAATACTTGATCCAGCAAGGCTGTCATTCAAAATAGACGGAGGGAGTAAAAACCTTCCAGGACAAACAAGAACTAAAAGAATTTGTGATCACCAGCCAGCCCTGCAAGAAATATTAAAGGGGATCCTTTAAGAGAAGAGAGAGCCCAAACGTAACACAGACCAGAAAGGAACGTAGACAATATACAGAAATGGTGACTTTAAAGGTAATACAATGACACTAATTCCCAACTTTCAATAGTAACTCTGAATGTAAATGGGCTAAATGCCCCAATCAAAAGATAAAGGGTATCAGATTGGATAAAAAACCAAGACCCATAGGTATGCTGTCTGCAAGAGACTCATTTTAGACCCAAAGACATCTCCAGATGACGGGGTGGAAAGCCATATATCATGCTAATGGACACCAAAAGAAAGCTGGGGTGGCAATCTTTATATTGGACAAATTAGATTTTAAACCAAAGACTGTAATAAGAGATGAGGAAGAACATTATATCATAATTAATTGATCTATCCAACAAGAAGATCCAACAATTGTAAGTATTTATGCCCTTAACACGGGAGCAATTATATAAATCAATTACTACCAAAATTAAAGAAACACACTGATTATAATACAATAATAGTAGGGGACTTTAACACCCCCTCACTGCAATGGACAGACCATCTAAGCAGAAGATCACAAGGAAACAAGGCTTTTGAATGACACACTGGACCAGATGGACTTCACAGATATATTCAGAGCATTCCATTGAAAAGCAACAGAATACCCATTCTTCTCAAGTGCACATGGAACATTCTCCAGAACAGATCACACACAGGGTGATCAAATCAGATCTCTATCAGAATAAAAAGACTGGGATCATTCCCTCCATATTTTCAGACCAAAATGCTTTGAAACTTGAACTCAATCAAAAGAGGAAATTTGGAAAGAACTCAAATACATGGAGGTTAAAGAGCATCCTACTAAAGAATGAACGGGTCAACCAGAAAGTTAAAGAATTTAAAAAATCATTAGGGCGTGCCTGGGTGGCTCAGTGGGTTAAAAAATCATGGAAGTCAATGAAAATGAAAACACAACTGTTCAAAACCTTTGGAATACAGCAAAGGCAGAAATAAGGGGGAAGTATATGGCAATACAAACATCTGTCAAGAACAAGAAAGGTCTTAAATACACAACCTAAAATTATACCTAAAGGAGCTGGAGAAAGAACAGCAAATAAAGCCTAAAACCAGAAGGAAAAGAGAAATAATAAAGATCAGAGCAAAGGGGTGCCTGGGTGGCTTAGTGGGTTAAGCCTCTGCCTTCTGCTCAAGTCATGATCTCAGGGCCTTGGGATGGAGCCGCACAATGGGCTCTCTGCTCAGGAAGGGGCCTGCTTCCCCCTCACTCTCTGCCTGCCTCTCTGCCTACTTGTGATCTCTCTCTCTATGTCAAATAAATAAATAAAATATTTTAAATAAATGAACGAATGAATGAATAAATAAATAAATATCAGTGTAAAAATCAATGAAATAGAAGCCAAAGGCCAAAAAAAAGAAGAAGAAGAAGAAGCCAAAGGCCAGTAGAACAGATCAATGAAACTAGGAGCTGGTTCTCTGAAAGAATAAGATTGATAAACCCCTATCCAGACTTACCAAGATCAAGAAGAAAAGAAAAAGGACTCGAATAAATAAAATCATGAATGAAAGAGGAGAGATCACAACCAACACCAAAGAAATACAAACAACTATAAGAACATATCATGAGCAAATATATGCCAACAAACTAGGCAATCTGGAAGAAATAGATATTCTTAGAGACATATAAACTATCTGAACTGAAACAGAAAGAAAGAGAAAACCTGAACAGACCCAAAACCAGCAAGGAAACTGAAGCAGTAATCAAAAATCTCCCAACAAACAAGAGTGAGGCTGTCTGTAGGTTCATAACATCTGGTTGTCACGTTCTGTGATGTTAACAGCTATTGATGATCAATGCCTAAGGTTCCTTAGAGATTACTAAGTGGTTATAAATAATTACCTAATTCTATTATTCTTTCTTCTTTAATTAGTTGGAATATTTCTAGAAAGAGAAATTTCTCTATCTAGTATTTGGTTACTTAGTAATAGCATTTTTACAGGAAAGATGGGATAAATGCTTAATGTTTTTCCCTTTCTTTTTTTTAACCAGCTTCCAAAATGAGTTGGTTAACAAGCATCCTCTACTGGTCGGCAATTAGTTTTGCTTTAAGTATCATTATAAACTCATGGGCTAAATATACTTGGTATATTTCAACCCACTACAATTATTATTCTTACCAATACTCAAACTGTCCCATCTTTGCCCAGTGGAAGTCTTTTCATGCTTAACTCCTGTCAAGGCAACAGTTAATTCAGCAAGACTACCTGTTCAAACCTTGCACATTCCCAAAAAGGGTTTGTTATTGTGGCCACTGGCTAGTGTATTACTTTCCTAAGGCTGCCATAACACAGTACCACAAACTGCATGGATTAAAACAGCATAAATTTATTATCTCACAGTTCTGCTGGGCGCTAGAAATCTAAAATCAAGATGTCAGCAGGGCCATACTTCCTCTGAAACTTGTAGAGAATCCTTCCTTGTCTTTGCAGGTTCTGGAGTTGCCAGCAATCCTTGGTATTCCCTGGCCAACCACTGTCTCTGATGTCACACTGCTATCTTCTTACTGTGCCTGTGTCTTCTCTCCTCTTCTCAGAAAGACACCAGTCATACTGGATTAAAGGTCCACCCTCCTCCAGTATGACTTCATCTTACCTAATGACATTTGCAAAGACCCTATTTCCAAATAGGGTCAAATTCTGAGGGAATGGGGGTTAGCCTTCAACATAATTTTGGGTCAACACATTCAACTCTAACAGCTCCTGGAAAATGAACTCCTGAAATGTTCTGGTAAGTGTTTTGCATTCTTGTGGCCTTGAATCAAACTGTACCAGTCTGTCGAAGTAGTCTATATGAACAACAGGACTATGGTAAAATCAGGTTTTCTTTAGGAGGTCTGAAACTTCATTAACTATGGTATGTATGACTGATCCCCCAATAAAAACCATGGACATCTAGGCTCAAAAGATCTTCCCTAGTAGGCAACATCTTACACATGTTGTCACAACTCATTACTGGAGAAATTAAGAGCATCCTGTTCAAGTCCACTGGGAAAGGACTCTTGTAAGCCTGTACCTTGTTTCCTCCAGGTTTCACCTTGTATATCTTTTGTTTTGCCGATTTTATCATTTCATAGTAATAAAGGATAACTGAGTATAATGACTTATGAGTGATTCTAATAAATCATGAAACTTGGAACTGGTCATTGGAACCCCCAACATAGCTCAAAAGCTCTTTTGACGTAAACCTAGTAAATGACAATAGTCTTTTAACTTCCTGATATGACTAGAAGTCACAGGCTCATCTTGTACAGTTCTTGCCCTAGACTTAGGATCAAACACTTCTCCAAGGAAGCCTTGCTCCCTTCAGTGGGAACTAATAGAGACCATACTCTGGATGTAAAGATGGGCATGCCTTAAATACAACTTATTCCAGGAAATTATGGTGAGTTTTAGAAAAAATCTTTCAAATACCAAATAACTTTTTAAAATACTTGGTATTTAAAGAGTCAAGGAAGGGAGTAGTATCTGGGTTTGGTGGCCTTCTTACCTCTAAATAATTCTCTTCCTTACCTAGTTAACTGACAAAGTTCAGGAGAAGCTCTTCCTGAAGGCAAAAAATATTTGAGGGAGAGGCACGCTCCCCACTGAGCAAGGAGCCCAATGTGGGACTTGATCCCGGGACCCTGGAATTAGGACCCTGGGCTGAAGGCAGAGGATTACTGGACTGAGCCACCCAGGCACCCCATGAGTTTATCATTTTTAACTATAATCCAGAGCTACTATCAGGAAAAAGAGAAAGCAGGAAATTGGATAAAGGCGGATAGAGTAGAGTTGGGCATTTAAGTGCCTAAATACTTCTTCCTTTCTTCTTATCATGACCATTACTTCTTTTGGAATACTACAAGAAAACAGATGTACTGTTTCTAATTTTAAATATAATTAAATGTATACAAAGGAGCTTATCTTTAAAATTTAGATTTACAAGTTAAGAAAACAGTCACATCTGTCAATCTTTTTTTCTTTATAGCATTATGCTTTTTTTTGTTTTGTTTTTTAATATTTTATTTATTTATTTGACAGAGATCACAAGTAGGCAGAGAGGCAGGCAGAGAGAGAGAGGAAGGGAAGCAGGCTCCCTGCTGAGCAGAGAGCCGGATGTGGGGCTCGATCCCAGGACCCCGAGATCATGACCTGAGCCAAAGGCAGAGCCTTAACCCACTGAGCCACCCAGGCATCCCTGCTTTTTGTTTTTTAATGAATTCCTTCCCTATGCTAAGGTTAAAAACATACCCACCTTAGGGTATCTGGGTGGTTCAGTCAGTTAAGCATCTGCCTTTGGCTCATGTCACGATCCCTGGGTCCTGGAATCGAGTCCCATGTCGGTCTGGGATGGAGTCCCATGTCGGGCTCCCTGCTCAGCAGGAAGTTTGCTTCTCCATCTCCCTCTACCTCTGCCCACTGCTCTGGCTCTCTCTCAAATAAATGAGATCTTAAAAAAAAAAAAAAACCCACTTACATTTTCTCCATAAAGATTTTATATTATTACTAGTATCATTTTATTAGTTAATACTTATACAGCATTTATTATATGCGGAACACTATTCTAAGCATATTTATTTTTTAAGATTTTATTTAGGGGAAGAGATTTTATTTTTAAGTAATCTCTACACCCAATGTGGGGCTCAAACTCAGAACCCTGAGATCCAGAGTCACATGCCCTACTGACTGAGCCAGCCAGGTATCCTCTAAGCATTTTAAAAAATTCATCTGTTTATAAAAACTCCATATGGCTGGCACTGTCCTTATCCCCAACTTCTAGATGAAGAAGCTGTCACTGACAGGTTAAATCACTTGCACAAGGCCACTTGGCTAGTAGTGGTGAAGCCATGTCTTATCAGAAGAACTACAAGAACTCTGAACATCTCACGAACTTGTTATACTTGTTCATTACACTGAGACTATCATGCTTATTTTATCTGGTTAGTAAGATACCTTGGAAAGATATAGGCATGCCAGAAAGTAGAGAATAACACAATAATTTAAGAACCTGAGACCTTGATGAAGTCTCTAGGGATCTAGTGTCTAGAATATGCCAAGACAATCTCTTCAAAATTAAGGACATGCTGCCATGACTCAGTCCATCACCACCACTTAGAAAGAAACATGATCCTTGGTGGACCTCTTTAAATTCTGGAAACAAAATAAACCATTATTTTAAAGCGCTGCTCTGTCCCATTTCTTGAATAGCCAATAAAGCTGCTAGCTTTAAATGGGGCCCAGGAAGTGACAAGGCAGTGACGCAGGCCAATGTGGAAGGGCAAGACACTCTGTTATTTGGGCCTTAAGATCCAGCAAACTCAGTGGTGTTTGAAATGTCTCTGGTAGATGAGAAAGCGGCTGTATGAAGCTACCAATAGGCCCTGATAAGAGAATCACAACACAAACCACAAGGCATAAAGCCCCACAGAGAAGAGGGTTTTTCAACATTGGTACAATGAGCAGATTGGTCACTCCTAGTGTTGTAAGGGGCTGTCCTATGGTAGGATGTTTAGCAGCATCTCTGGCTCTTCCCCCACTCGATACAAGTAGTACCACTCCCAAGTTGTGATAAAATGTCTACAAACATTGCCAAATATCTCTTGGGAAGCAATACTGCCCCTGGTTGAGAATCACTGCTTTAAAAATATTATATATAGGGGCGCCTGGGTGGCTCAGTGGGTTAAAGCCTCTGCCTTTGGCTCAGGTCATGATCCCAGGTCCTGGGATTGAGCCCCGCATCGGGCTCTCTGCTCAGCCAGAAGCCTGCTTCCTCCTCTCTGCCTGCCTCTCTGCCTGCTTGTGATCTCTATCAAATAAATAAATAAAATCTTTAAAAAAATGTTTTTTAAATATTTTATACATATAAATACACGAATATATGTGTGTGTGTATATATATATATGTATATATATATAGAGAGAGAGAGAGAGAGAGAGAAAGAGAGGCACGGAAAGCAGGAGCAAGTGAAGAAGGAGAATCCCAAGTCAACTCCATGCTGCGTGTGGAGCCTGACAGGGGCTCAATCCCATGACCCTGAGATCATGACCTGAGCCAAAAACTAAGAGTTGGACACTCAACCAACTGAACCACCCAGGCGCCCTGAGAATCCATGCTTTAGAAAAGCTTTGCCCTCTTCTATAGATGATTATGCTACTTTTGAGAAAGAACTCCTTGCCTGGCTTTTGGGTCCTGATAGAGAATGACCATGGGGCACCAAAGTGGCCATATGACCTGATCTACCCTAAAGAACTGGGTGTTCTAACCCACCAAGCCATAAAGTGGAATGTGCTAGCAGCATTTCCATCATTAAGTAGAAGTGATACTGTAGCAGACATTAGCTCTTCCTATCCTTTAGGACACATGAGATGATAGTTCTCTATCTTCTTTCAGTCAGATGTGACCCTATGATTGCTTTGACCAAAGAGCAGAAATGATTCCTGTGGAAGCATTTAATTGCCAGTAGGTACTCTCCGGCTTGTTCTTCCCTTGCCACTATGAAAACAGAAGCAGAGAAAAATACAAAGATGTACTGTAGACCCATCATATGGAAAACAGCTACCCTGCAGTCACCCAGACATGCAACGCTTTACATGAGAAAACACAATTCTTTTTTCTTTTTTTAAAATTTTAAGTCATTATTTGAAACCAGTTATTACCACTACAGAAGTTGCTGATTCTGACTACGAAAGGTTGTATGTAAGGTTAGGACAGGCCCTGAAAGCACAAATAAACCTTAAAAACAAATGGCAAATACCCTACTCAAATACCCATGGCACACAAATGGCTCAAATACCCTATTAAATGTCAACGTTCCCTTAATCTATGAACTTGCAGAGTTCTGTATGATCAAGGAAGAAAAATTCTGGCCTGGTTTACGCGTGGTTCCATGTGAGATGCAGGCATTACCCTGACACAGAGGTGGTCCTGAAACACATGAGAAAAGGGAAATCCTCCCAGTAGGCAGATTTACATGTTCACCATGCCTGAGCAGAAAGACAACCAGAGGTACCTAAGGACTGGCTACACAGGCTCTGTCACTGTACTTGCTTAATCTGCTCATGAAAAAACTGGCCCAGTCAGTAGGAACAGAAATTATGCCTTGGCTCGACACAGATGTCCTCATCAAAGTTAACCTACAATTCCATGACATGACAAGCTATCTCACACCTCCATGCATTTTCTTAAGCTACTCTCCTCCTCTCTAGAATGCCTTTCAACTACCCTCTAGCCAACCACCTTCCTCTTTCAAGACTCAGATAGACAGTCACTTTCTCTTCAAAGCCTTTCTTAGCATACAACCCAATATCCATTCAAAGCCCTTCTTTCCCCCTCAGTCACAAATTCTCAACCTAGAGTCCACAGACCCCCTGGAATCTGTGAATAAAACTCATAAACTTTGATAGGAAGAAAACTGTATCATTCTTTCTATTTTTATATGTTTCTTTAAAGATTTTTGTATTTATTTTAGACAGAGAGCATGCACGAGTGGGGGGAGGGGCAGAGGAAGAGAATCTTCAAGCAGACTCCCCACTGAGCATGGAGCCTGATGTGCGGTTCCATCTCACCAACCCAGAGATCATGACCCTAGCCAAAACCAAAAGTTGATCACTTAACCAAACTGAGCCACCCCAGCACCCCATATCATTCTTATTATTAATTAATCTCTAAAATTTACCATTTCATTTTATTGCAAATGTAAGCAAAACAACAAAACAAAAAAATGCACAGCATTTTCTGTGTCTTGGGTCACAAACAGGTGTCACAGGTGGTTTCACATCAAATTACAGTTGTTGCAGACACCAAAATATCATTGATACTCATCACTACTTCATGCCACATATCTCTGGTTAAAGAGCTTCTGCCTCATGCTGGAAAAAAAAAAGTTTCCAACAACAGTCTCTCTTCTTAGGCACAGAAAACATCAAGAGTGATTCTTTTCTTTTTTTAATTTTTTAAAAAAGATTTTATTCATCCATTTGTCAGGGAGAGAGAGACAGCACAAAAGTCGGGGGGAGTAGCAAGCAGAGGGAGAAAGAGGCTCCCTGCTGAGCAAGAAGCTCGACGTAGGGCTCAATCCTAGGACCCTGGGATCATGACCAGAGCTGAAGGCAGATGCTTAACCAACTAAGCCACCCGGGTGTCCCTAGAGTGATTCCTTTAGGACCTCTTTCTCTGGCCTACGGAGAAGGGAAACAGCCTTCTTCCTCTCCCCTAGAAAGCAGAGAACAACTGACTTCTTTTCATTACTATTACTCTTTCAAAGAAATGACCTCTCCCTCTCCATCTTAAGTCTCTTGTAAATTGATGCGGTAGGCAGAATCACAGTGGTAACTAGTCCTAAAAGCACACAGTATTTAATACTTTTCATTCCCAGAAACCTGTGTACAGGCTTATTAGTCCTATTCTTAAACTACAGCTTCTCTAGAGCAGGGACTACTCCTCCGTTGTGTTTGCATTTCCAGTTCCTAACAACGCCTAGCACATAGCACTTATTCAAGTACACTGGATGAACACCTTAATAGCAACAACTGGGCAGTCAGCAGCAGACTCAGAGAAGAAGCAAGCATGGCAAAGACTCCTACTTCCCACCCAATACAGATGCCTACCTGCACCCCCACTGATATAGTCTGTATGCTCAACTATTTCTGAATCTCACTTTTAACCAAATATGGCCAAATGACTAAGTTCTGGTAAATGAGATCAGAGGAAGTACTGTGTGAATAATTCTAGAAAGGCTTCTTAAAAGATGAGAGATGTGCCCTTTTGTTCTCTGCCTTTATTCTTCCTTCCCTTTGCCATGAACTTGGATGTGATGACAGGATATCCAGTAACCATCCTGTGCCATTGAGAATGGAAGACACATGCTAAAAATGGCATAGGAAAAAGAGAGGAGGAGCCTGGATCCTTGATAACTTTGTGGACTTGCCTTATTAGTCCTAAACTGCCAATTTCTGATTTTTTCCCCCCCACAAGACAAAGAAATGAACTTCTACCTTGTTTAAGCAATGATTATTTCTTATCTGTTTCTAGCAGCCAAACACAACTCCTCATTGATAAGGTGAAAAAGAGACTCAGCAACAAGCTGAGTTCTAAGATGCCAACAGCCATCTCAGCCATGCTTCAACTTGATGATGAAGACATTTCCACGGAAACAGGATAGAGTAGGAAGCAAGACAATACAAAGAGCCTATAGTCTATGAAGGTACAGCACCATTATAGCTCAGCTGTAGAGGTGCTTATAGTAGTTTGGTACAGTGACAAAATTTCATAACACAGTACTGTAATTTCTTGCCAACATTTAGGAGTTATGTTCTAGAAAAGTAATGTGGCTTATAAAACTGTCACTGCCAAGACCAAATTATATGAAAATAAGAGGTTAGGAAAAATAAATATTTTGATGAAAGATGTTAAATCAGCTGTTTAAAAACTGTTCAAATAAAAAAATTGGTAACCTTTCTATAGAATAACCCTTCAAGTTTTCAGGTAATATTGTTGTATGCACAACAATCAAATAAGGTTGATTTCCCATATATTATACAGACTACTGTACTTCATAAATATTTTGAACCTGCCCTATCTCACTTGCCATTTAACATCTTTATATTATACTTATGTTAAATAACATAACTTAACATACTTAACATAACTTAACATACTTGTTAAGTCTCAATGTTTCAAATTCTTAGTGAATGTACCATTTTCTTTGGACTGTTTTCCATCCTTACATCAAGAAAATAGGGGCACCTGGGTGGCTCAGTGGGTTAAAGCCTCTGCCTTCGGCTCAGGTCATAATCCCAGGGTCCCGGGATCGAGCCCCATATTGGGCTCTCTGCTCAGCAGGGAGCCTGTTTCCCTTCCTCTCTCTCCCCCTGCCTCTTTGCCTGCTTGTGATCTCTGTCTGTCAAATAAATAAATAAAGTCTTTAACAAAAAAAAAAAAAAAGAAAAGAAAATAGAAAATAATCTGAATGTCTGTGTCTCACCAAAATTTATATATAAATATATATATTTTTAAAATTTTATTTATTTATTTGACAGGCAGAGAGGGAGAGATCACAAGTAGGCAGAGAGGCAGGCAGAGAGAGGAGGAAGCGCTAAGCAGAGAGCACGATGCGGGGCCCGAACCCAGGACCCTGGGATCATGACCTGAGCCAAAAGCAGATGCTCTTAACCCACTGAGCCACCCAAGTGCCCCCAAAATTTATATATTGAAATACTAACTAACCCCCAATATAATGGTACTAAGAGGTGGGGCCTTTGGGATGTGATGAGATCATGAGGGTAGAGCACTCATAACTGGGATGTACACACTTAGAAAAGGGACCCCAGAGAGCTCTCTTACCCCTTTTGACATCTGATAACACAATGAGAGGACAGCCAACTCTGAACCAGGAAGTGAGCTCTCAGAAGAAAAACCATTTGCTGGCACACTGATCTTGGACTTCCCAGCCTCTAGAACTGTGAGAAATAAATTGTTGTTTAAGACACCTAGTTTATCATACTTTATTATAGCAGCCCAAACTTACAGAGACTGAGGTCTTTTTCTATTTCTCCATTCCCCTGAATTCAGGCTAGCTTTGCAAGTTGCTTTGACCAACAGAATGTGACGGAAGGGAAATCATGTAAGTTCCAAAGGCTAAGCCCTAAAGAGTTGGATCCCTGCTGCTTCTACCTTTACCTTTTTAGAATGCTACTCTGAGGGGCACTTGGGTGGCTCAGTCGGCTAAGCATCTGCTTTGGCTCAGGTTAATATCCCAGGGTCCTGGGATTGAGCCCCACATTGGGCTCCCTGCTCAGTGGTGAGCCTACTTCTCCCTCTCCCTCCGCTGCTCCCTCTGCTTGTGCTCTCTCTCTCTCAAATACATAAATAAAATGTTAAAAAAAAAAAAAAAAGAATGCTACCCCGAAAATGCCATGTAAGACGGCCAGACTAGCCTACTAGAGAATGAGAAGCCACACTTTAACAGACAGCTAGCACCAAGTGCAAACATGTGAGTGAGGACACCCTGGGCCTTCCAACTCAGTCAATTCTCCAGGCAGATTCAACTACATGAGAGAGCCAGGTGAAACCAACAGAGGAACTTCTCAGTTAACCTAAAGATGATGAAAAACAATAAATCTCTTTGCCCTAAGCCATTAACTTTTGGTGTAGTGTGTTGGGCACCAATACCAAAAAAACCCAAAAAACTAAAACAAACAAAATCCCAACTTTAAAATAACAATACTTGGGGCACCTGGGTGGCTCAGTGGGTTAAAACCTCTGCCTTCAGCTCGGGTCATGATCCCAAGGTCCTGGGATCGAGCCCCACATCGGGCTCTCTGCTCAGCAGGTAGCCTGCTTCCCCCTCTCTCTCTGCCTACCTGTGATCTCTCTCTCTCTCTCTCTGTCAAATAAATAAATAAAATCTTAAAAAAAAATAAAATAAAATAACAATACTTAATAGTTCCTTAAGATGAGAAAAATCACTCAAGATTTTTCTGTTTTTATCTTCAATTCACCTATTGTAGTTATTCCGGAGGTTATGCTGATTCCAATGCTTCAATCCACTATGATTAAAGAAATAAAATTAGGGGCACACGGGTGGCTCAGTCGTTAAGCATCTGCCTTCAGCTCGGGTCATGACCCCAGGGTCCTGGGATCGAGCCCCGCATCAGGCTACATGCTCCATGGGAAGCCTGCTTCTCCCTCTCCCACTCCCCCTGCTTGTGTTCCCTCTCTCACTGTGTCTCTCTGTCAAATAAAGAAAGAAAGAAAGAATCTTTAAAAAAAAAAAAAAAGAAATTAATGTATGAAAGTACAACAGGGAGCCACTGAAGTATTTTGCATGAAGTAAGTAATATGTGATCGGTACTTCAGAAAGAACACTCTGGTTGCACTCTAGAATGGACTGGCAGGAGATAAGACTGACTCCAGGATGACCCATAAGACTGTGGGAATGGTCCTAGTGAAAGGCCTAGAAAGAGATGAGAGGCCCAAACTATCACTGCTGCTGGGCCACTACTACTACATTTACTATGTATTTATGATGTACTAAATATTGTAATAAGAACCTTACTTACATTTGCTCATTAATCTAAATTTTTTATTTTTTTAAAATAAACAAACTTACAAGAAGTTCCCAAAATATGTGCCAGGAGGTCCCAGGTACCTTTGGTCCAATCTCCCCCAATGGTAACATCTCGCATAAATATGGTAAAATATCAGGAAATACACACTGGCACAGTCTACAGACATTACTCAGATATCAGCAGTTATAAAACCACTCACTTGTGTGTGCAGTTTTATACAATTTTATAATATATGTATATTTGTGTAACTGTTGCCACAATCAAGATATAGACTGTTCTATCAAGAGGCTCCTCTCCCTGGTCTTTAACTCCTGGTAATGATTATTCTACTCTTCATGCCTATAATTTTGTTATTTTAAGAACATTATATAAATGGAATCATAGAGCATATAACCTTTTTTTTTTTTTAATTTTTATTTATTTATTTATTTGACAGATGGAGATCACAAGTAGGCAGAGAGGAAGGCAGAGAGAGAGGGGAAAGCAGGCTCCCCGCTGAGCAGAGAGCCCAATTCGGGGCTCGATCCCAGGACCCTGGGATCATGACCTGAGCCGAAGGCAGAGGCTTTAACCCACTGAGCCACCCAGGTGCCCCAATGTACTACTCTGTTTTTTTTTTTTAAATTTTTTATTTTTTAAAGATTTTATTTATTTATTTGACAGAGATCACAAGCAGGCAGAGAGGCAGGCAGAGAGAGAGGAGGAAGCAGGCCCCATGCAGCGCAAAGAGCCCGATGCGGGGCTCAATCCCAGGACCCTGGGATCATGACCTGAGCCAAAGGCAGAGGCTTTAACCCACTGAGCCACCCAGGCACCCCATACTACTCTGTTTTTAATGACAAAGAAATTGAGGCTACAAATGTGAAGCTAGAATTCTAATCTAGACAGTACACCTCTAAGTCCTAACTCTTTGTATTTCTAAAGACTGAAGAAATTGAGAGAAGTAAATGAAATTTAGAAAGTAGTAAGAAGGTACAATCAATAGAAGCCAGCATTGTTGAGATGAAGGGTATATGAATAAAGTATCAAAGATAATACCAGTTTCCAGCTTCAGCACAATAGATGATAAAAGATAAAATATGAATTCACTTTAAGACATACTGTATTTGAGGGACCTGCAAGTCATCCTCATCTAGCAGGCAATTAGATTATAAAACAGGAACCAGAGATCAAGGAAAAGCTCTGGATTAAAGACAGACTTAAGTATCATCACATTTAGATGCTAACTGAGCAAATAAAATCAGAGGAAGAAAGTAGCAAATAAAATCAGAGGAAGAAGGTAGAATGAGAGGATATTTGACCACAGAATTCTGAACAGAAACATTTGTTCCTTCTAGTTTTTTTCCACAAACAATAAATAGTAAGTGCTATGACAGACTGCAAGTTCATACTAACTTTAAATTTTACAATCATCAAGTAGAAAGTACAGAGGTATACACCCCACTCCCTTTTTCATTTAGAAAGAAAAAAACTACAAAAGGAGTATTTGCTGGTTAAAAAGCCTCACTACTACTCTGTTTAATATCATAATGGCGGATACATATCACTTTTTATTTGTCCAATGTACAAGGCCAAGACCAAACCCTACTGTAAGCTATGGACTTTGGGTGATAATGATGTACCGATTTAGATTCATCAACTGTAACAAATGTACCACTCTATGGGGTATACTGATAATGGAGGAGGCTATACATGTGTGTGGGGTGGGTATGTGGTATATTGTTGTACCTCCCACTCAATTTTACTGTTAACCTAAAACTGCTCTAAAATATAAAGTCTGATTAAAAGAATGTTTTTAATCCTCCATACAAAAGAATATATAAAAAGATTAGTTTCATTCGCCACTCAGCATCCAACTCCCTCCACACATTTTTTCAAAAAATGTATGTGGAAAGGAATTTAAAGAAGTAAACTGACAAATCTTAGTAGCTAACAGAAGTCTATATTAATTAAGAGCCAAGCACTATCAGGAATCAAGGATTATGTCAACTATACCTCAATTAAAAAAAAAAAGAGTTAAGGGGCCATAATAACAAAAGTGACAGATCAACTGAATTCAAACACTTTTGGGAGTTAAGTGTTTTACACAGAACAAAATAAATATTTTGTAACCCATGTTTGCCATTCAATAAATTGGTGTCACTTACCATATTTTATGAATTTTTTTAGCAGTTACATTTCAAACCTAGAAGAACTATAATTCTGTAAGTGATCAAAGTCATACATCTTAATACATTACATAACTGAGTTTTTACATCTTTCTCCAAAATTAGTCTACTCATCTACTTTTTCTTCTACTTGTCTCCACGGCAGAGACCCAAACAGAAAAGTTTAGACTTTGTTAAAGATGGACCATGAATTTCTTTCATTTTTTTTTTATTAACATATAATGTGTTATTTGCTTCAGGGGTACAGGTCTGTGAATCAGTCTTACACAATTCACAGCACTCACCATAGCACATACCCTTCCCAACTTGATCATGAATTTCTAAACAGGGCCTATATTCAACACACTCACAGTTTCAAGTTTTAACATATATTAACATATATATTAATAAATATTTACATAAAAGATAAATGTGTATCTTCATTGTATCATAGCAATATCCCAAAAGAACTTTAATCAAGAAAACTTGCAATTTTTATTTTCCAGTGCTATTTAATTCTAAAATAATAATAATAATAATAATAGCTTTCAGAGACATAAAGAGAACAAGATATGACTCAACATCTGTACAAATTGCACAGGTCTGAATTGTGGAAGAAATTAGTTTGGCTTATGGAAAGCAGCTAACTGTCAAGTAAAAACTAATCTAAAACATTCAGGACCATTTTTATTTTGACAACTTTAGCTGCTGGTCAGAAAATCTAACCTGGCTATGACATTAAATGGTGAAATTTTATTGAACTATAAAAATATTGATAGATTTAATAGCCCTTTCTTTCAAGTGAATACTGTTGCTATTTCATCCCAAGTATGAGAGCCATAAACTAGATCATTACTTCTAAAGTGGAAGCTAGTGATGAACCATATTACCTAGGATATCTTTTTTTCCTTCACGACGTATCTACTTCCCTTCACATTCCTCCTTACCACTAAGATTCTGAAAGGAAGTAGAGGTGATATAATAGGTATGTGTGTATGCCTATTTTTTTTTAACTCCCAGGTTTTTCTGATACATATGTAACTCTCCACCTTCAGGAGAATTTGTGAATTAGGTCCAATTCTATTTTTTTACCACTCTATCAACAGCAGACAAAGGACCAGAGCTACAAAGAGCTAAGAGCTTAGAAGGCTCTGCAGGTTAAGGGCTATATTCAACAACAGTTGTAAGCCACCTTCAAAGCTTTCTGTGTCAGCTCCCTCCAGAATTCATGATGTTATATTTTAGACAATGACAAATATTCAGTTCATCATCCTGAGAAAGGCACATAGTCTACTAGCCAGATAAAAATATAAAAAAGCTATTTTGGACATAAAAAAAAAAAACACTAAGAAACCACAGGGAATGAAAGACAGAAATTCCTCTGTTCTTGAATTAAAAGAACAACAGCAAAGTACTTTTTTTGGTCCAGCTGATAACTTGTTTAGAGACTTTCTGTCCATGTTTTAGCTTTTTATTATGTAACAGCATTGGTTTTTCTATTATAAAGCTCAGTCAAGCTGAAAATCTTAATCATTATAGAATTTAATAAACTACTGTTAAACATCAAAGCTGTGAATTAAAAACAATCAATCTTAAGTCCCTACTGCATGTCACGATGGCTTAAGGGATGGATTTAAGAAGCTTTGAATAAGGTCTATTTTAGAGCAAAAAATGATACTTCTTTACAACCAGTGTTTCAAATTCCTTATAAACAACTCCAATACTGAAATATGTCAGAAAACTGGGCTTCTAATGATGCATAAATAATAAGCCAATTATTATTATATTCTAATTCTGACTAGTGTTTCTTAAATCACTTGGTAATTTCCCACTCAGTGTTCAACTTCGTTGCATTCTACAATGACACCTACTGGCCATTCAAAATCAGCCATTAGTTCTCTAAGACAGCCCTAGTAGGCTGGTTACATAAGAAGAAGAAACACATACACACAGAAACACACATACACTCACACCACCCTGCACAAAAGCAGAGATTTGTTCACAGGTAATCACACTACAGAATTCTACCTGAAACAGAAAGTATTCTTTGTGACTAGATAGTATCACTCTTGCAAAAAGATAGGAAGACAAAGAGTGAAACACCAAGTATCAAAATTTTTAACTGAAGTCTTGATAAATATCTCCTTACTAACATTTCAGAACAAACTCCACCTCTTTTTACCAAACGATACTTACAACAAAATGAATCTTTTAATTTAGGTTCTGGGATATACTAATATAAATTATCATTAACACAAAAAGGAAAATTATACACTTGCCCATACTACATTAGTCCTCATCTTCTCAGGTAAAGGCTACATTCCAATCAGCTTACATGTTATCAATTTATAATGCTTCTTTTAAAGTTTTCCAGTGTGCTATAAAATCTAATTTTAAATATAGTTCGTCCTTCCGTACAAATACTGAATGAAATTCCTGTTTTAATCTACATTCCACTGTGCAAACAATTATAAAAACTCAGAAAAAGATAATAATTTACAGTTCATTGTGTCTGTAAATACATTTTACCTCAGCTGGAGAGGTTCAAAGAGCACACTTCCTCAACCTAAGAAATAATTCATAACTACTTTATCAGACCTAATAAGCAAATTACTTAAAAGATGACTTTATCCCCCACCCTATCCCCCTTCAAACCACCACCTTATTTTCACAGTCCCTAACATCCACAATATGGGGGGGGGATCTAACAACTAATTTTCTAGTCATTTTCCACCTTGCACTTACCTCCTACAATAGATTTTTGAGGCTTTCCGCTTTCCTGAAGATTAAAAAAAAAAAAAGTATTTATAATCAGCCTTCACCCTCAAAACAAATTCATGAACTACAGAACACGAACCTGGCTGCTAGTCTCAAACTAACCTCTCTCTCAACCCAAGTCCGTATTTGGGATAAGCTCTTCCTGACTATCCTTCCTGCTTCCTCGCCGATATGAGCCTGCCGACGTAGTAAGCACTCAAACCGAGGAAAAAACTATTCTAACACATCACTAGGTTGCAAGACCTCTTCTTCCAAGGGCGACAACCTAGCCGTTTGGGTAAATAACAGCCAAGGATTACATAATGTAGAGCTGCACAGAGTTTGAAGGATCTGACCGCCAGTAAATTATGTTTCTTCTCCACACACCCTTCCCACCCCGAGAAATGGCCATAAGAAGCAATTCCAGGATTTCTCTCCGGTGCCTGCAACGCCGCGTCCTTTTCTTAGAGCTTCGTGCAAGGAACTCCTCCAGCCCTCACGATACCGTCTGGCTCCCGCCTCTCTCCTCTCTCTGCCATTGCCACCGCAGCCCCTCACACCCTAGGCCCCCACGTCGCCCCGCAAGGTTCAGCCTCCACCAGCCTCAGCTGCTTTCTCCTCACGACCCTCCCAAGCTGCTACCTGGTCTACGCGAGGTTCCGGAACCACCAGCACTCCAGCTACCGCCTTCCAAGACCACCCTCGTCACATCCTCTCTACAGTTCCCGCAGCCCGAGAAGAATCCCTCCTGATCTAGCACTCCGCGTCCCCCAAAGACAGCGCCGCCGCCTACCTGTCACCCCGCTGCCTCCGGCTCCTCACCGCCACCGCCTCCCGCAGCAGCCTGCCAACTGCAGCGCAACAACCAGCCTTCCCATTGGCTGCTTCCACGCTCTAACAACTGCCTCACCTACTGGCTGGAGCATGTTCGCGGCCCTCCCCTCTGTGCAGTGTCTAAGGATTCCGGCCTCCCAGCAAGGAGAACATCGCCTCTTCCCTGCAGTCTATCCTCTACAGTTATTCTTACCTCAGTCGGACCACCTATGCACAGACGCGCGGAAAAAATGTCGACTTCCAGCACCCTTCACGTCCTCCCCACTCGGTCCAGGAGTCCGTGACCTAGTGCGGAACGTTAAATGGCCCCTCCGCTTTCCTGCCGTAAGGCACTGCAGGGGACAACTTCCGTTTCCGCTTGGCTCCGGCTGGAAGATTGACTCTTGAGTGTCGTGAGAGGTCAGATTGCTGTCAGGTAAATTGGAGTTGGTGGGAGGCCTCTTCGTCAGGAATAAGAGTGAGACTCTGTTCTGGGGATTGTAGAAAAGGGTGAGGCTAAATGGAGAATGGCCTTGAGAGGATGTACCTCGAGGGAAGGGGATCGAAGAAGTAGCAATAGAGAAGAACAATGAAGTCCTGGGAGAGTGAGGGGTACTTTGTAGAAGGATGCGGTGAGAATTACTGTGGTTAGGTCCAGACGCTTTTTTCCTCCTTTCCCACCCGCAACCCCCCGCCCTGTGTTTTCTGGTTTACCTCTGAATTGAATAAACGCAGAACAGCTACAAATCGAAAAATCGTAAAATAAGAATAATTGCAATGCCTGCCTCACAACAATCACGTCTGGTTTTAAGTGAGGCTTTTCTGGTGTGAATGTGTATGATAACGTTAAAGTGAAAAAAGCAGGGTACAAAACCCCATCCATTTTTAGAGTGATTACTATTTTTAAATTGCATGTAAGTAGGCGCAGGGACTGGAGGAGACACTAAAAGTTCACTTGTCTTTTATTTTTTAATGCTCTTTGTCACAATTTTAAAAATGTGGGGTAGTTGGGTTATATACTTGAAGGTCGTTGGTAAACCATAATATTACATGTACTGTGAGTGGCATCATCCTCTTATTTTCTAGTTAGGGAAAGTATGCCAGCCCCCACTAGGGGATGTGCAGTTGATCTCCACGAAAGTAGAGATTCACTCCAAACAGGGGTAGCTAGCTTTTTTAAAGTTTCATATGTTTTTTCTTTGCTGAACTAATAAACTTACTGGTTTTTTGTCTGAACCGTTCTGAAACTGAAATAATTATCCGATGTTGAATCCTTGGCATAATCTGTCATTTATCTGATTTTAGTTTCTATTGCGAAATGTACATAGCAGAAGGATGTATTAAATATCTTTAAAGAGTTACAATTAAGCAAACCCTATGTAACCACCCCTCAGGTTAGAATATAAAACATTGCCAATAACTTAGAACTTGCATTCTCAGCAGAGGTGATTATCCTTCAAAGAGATGAAAATTGGCTCTTGGAGGAGGGGTGAAAAAAATCTTAAAGACTACAATGGTTTGTGGACCTCCAAAGAGCCATGGTACCTTAGCAGATAAGTACGGTATATCCGTGGTATTAAAATTTCACTGGGGTAAGGGGTGAGAATGTGATATGGAAAAAAATATCTGAAAAAGCTCCTTTGGGGTGCAAGAATTAAAAATAGACTGAAAAATACTGCCTTAGATGCTCCCTGTATGAGCTTCTGTGATTGTCTCTTCCACCAAGAGTAACCACCATCCTGTCTTGTGATAAACATTCACTTTTTTCGCTTTAATTTTTCCATCTATGGTGCATTTCTTTAAAAAAAAATAGAATTGTCTGGTGTTTCAGTTTATATAAATGGGATGAAAGTGTATGTATTTTTGAAACTCAGCCCTTGTACATTATTTGTGAGATTTGTTCATATTTTTGCATGTGGTTTTTCATTGTGTACTCCATAGCGTGACTTCCATAAATGATGCATTATTATTGTTGGATATTTGAGTTGTTTACAGTTTGGAGTTAGCCACATAAACAATCTAAGAAGATTCTTATAAAATAGATTTATTGTTAAAATATATTTGTGTGTGTGTGTATATAGTTACACACATAAGAGTTTTTAATAACAGTGCTGTCCAATGGAAATATAATGCAAGACTCATATGTAATTTTCTAGTAGCCATATTACAAAGGTAAAAAGAAACAAAGTTAATTTAATTATATATTTTGTCTAATCCAGTATATTCAAAGTATTATTTCAAGATGTAATCAGTATTAAAAGTTATTAATGAAATATTTTACATTTTCTTTATACTTTCTCAAAATTGATGTATTTTACACTTAAATATGTTTGTGTGGTAAGTTTTCATAAATATAAACACTTGATCTATGTTTATATTTTGCAAAATTTACAACTGAAAAAATAAATCCATATACCTAAATTGTTCCAAACATACTAAAATTTTCCAATAACTGATTTGAGAATCCAACTTAAAATTTAAATTAATTAAAATTAAATAAAAGTTGTGGTTCCCAGTCGCACTTCAAGTGCTAGTGAAAACCATATTGAATAGTGCAGATCTAGACCATAAGGTATTCAGATATTGGACATTCTAGTTCAGACCAGTTTTACACAATGGTCGTGCTAAGTCACATTCTCATCACCTGGGTGTGAAAACACAATGTGATGTGTTTCCCACAAATCTCACAATCTTGCAAGGTAGGTTTTATCCTCATGTTATAGGAGGAAACAAGTTCAGAGAGATTAAATTATTTGCCCAGAAGTTTATAGCTACCAGTGGTGCATCCACGATTCAATCTGTATAGCACCAAAGTCTGCACTAGAGTAGAATTCCAAACTCCCTTCAAGTGATCAGGATATCATTGTTTGATTTATGGCTGTTCTGAAATAGAAATAATTTTAAAAAGAAAATGAAAAGTTCCCTAGAAATTGTGTTGTTCTGCTCTTTGAAAAGTAATTGAAATATTCTATTTAGTAAATGCCTATAAAGGGATGCTTTCTGAAATATTTTAATGAGGTAGAAAAGAAAATGCATTGAACTTATTAAAGGAAATTAGGAGAAATTAATATGTATACTTTCTTTTTCCTTTTTCAAAAATTTCTCCCAAATTACTTAATATTTTGAACATAGTAATATTGTAATTTAAAATAGCCTTCATATATGGTAATGCATCCATTTTTCTTTTTTTTTTTTTTTTTTAAGGGGGGGGGGGGGGGGGGGAAGAGAGAGAATCTTAAGCAGGCTCCATGCCCAGTGCAGAGCCTGTTGCAGGGCATCATCTCACGACCTTGAGATCATGACCTGAGCTGAAATCAAGAGTCAAATGCTTAACAGCTGAGCCACCCAGGAGCACCTCCATTTTTATTCTCAAAATCAAACTATTTCACCAAAAGATTTTGACATTTGTTTTGACATTTCACCAAAAGATTTGACATTCTTTTCCAGGTATGTTGATACTCAGTTAGGGTTAGTATTCTAGAACTGACATTTGCCAAAATAAGGGTTTGTCTTATAATCTCTTTAAGGATTTTTGGATGAAACATTAAAAAAAATTTTTTGAAAACATGGTTTGAAGAAACCAAGATACCTTTCTAATAAACACTTGTTAAAGTATTTCTTTTATAATAATGTATTGAATCTCAAAATCAGCCTGAAATCCGAAATGGTAATTTTTTCCTCTATTATTGAATTTACTAAATAATAATAGATCAAATGTTTCACTGAAATTGTGAATGTTGTTTTAACTTGTGTTTGGTGAGAATTGGTTTTCATTCTTTTTTAAATGTAAAAAACATCAAAATAATGTTTTGTGATTATCTTAATATATTTAAATATAAAGTGTTGGTTAATTTGTCAGAATTACTATGTATAACCCCTCCTCCAATATTCTGGGAACTATTGTTTAATGGAATGAACATTTCACATGATGTATCTTTAGTATACATTGTCTAATAATTACCTCTGTCTTCTAAAATGCAGTGTAAGAGCCCCGCCTTATTATTGGGCCTGCTCAGAGTTATAAATGCAGACATAATGGTAATAATTTGGTTTGGTTTTATTTCTGGAGAGCAGTGATTATAGACTTGCTACTGCTAACCTTATACAAAAGGGGTAATAATTCATACTTCCTTAATTTGAAATTCATAGCAATTTTAACTCGGGAGTGAACTGAAGTTTATTTTTACATTATCTATACAAATAACACTAGTGGGATGCCTGGCTGGCTCAGTCGGTAGAGCATGTAACTTGATCCCTGGGTTGTGAGTTCAAGCCCCATGTTGGATGTAGAGATTATAAATAAATAAACTTTAAAAAGTGACAATTAGTAGGGGCTCCTGTAGGGGCTCCTGGGTGGCTCAGGGGGTTAAGCCTCTGCCTTCGGCTCAGGTCATGATCCCAGGGTCCTGGGATTGAGCCCCGAGTCTGACTCTCTGCTCCCTAGCCTGCTTCCCTCTCTCTCTGCCTGCCTCTCTGCCTACTTGCGATCTCTGTCTGTAAATAAATAAATAAAGTACTCTTTTAAAAAAAGAAAATAACACTTAGTAAAATGGAAATCTTTATTATAGCCATTACAGGCATATTTTATTTAAGGAGCCTTAGGGGTCCTAAGGTCTCTGTTAGTATAGTTCAGGAGTCAGCAAACCATAGCCTGCTTGGCCAAATCCAGCATATTGTCTGTTTTTATACTGCCCATGAGCTAAGAGTGGTTTTTACAGATGAATATTTGGAATGAATTTGCTAACTAAGGAACCCTAACTTTGAGCCCCAGTTAAGCAAAATGTTATCCTCAGAAAAGGGAATTTCATTTGTTTCATCTGACCTGTATTACAAAAAAATTGTACTGACTTATTATTATATCTTGAATTTATCAGTAAAGTTTTTTCTCTTGTTATATAACTACCTACAAGATATCCTTGATTTTACCTCTTGGTCCACAAAGCCCAAGATATTTACTATCTGGCTCTTTACAGAAAAAGTTCCTGTGATCATAGATATTTAAACACAGTAACACTGCATTTTAAAAGAATCTTCTGAACAATGCAGGTAACAAAATAGTATGTACATTTTTTTTAATTTTTTTTTTTTTTTTAATTTGACAGAGACAGAGATCACAAGTAGGCAGAGAGGCAGGCAGAGAGAGAGGAAGGGAAACAGGTTCCCTGCTGAGCAGAGAGCCCGACGCAAGGCTCGATCCCAGGACCCTGAGATCATGACCTGAGCCGAAGGCAGAGGCTTTAACCTACTGAGCCACCCAGGCGCCCCGGGATTATTTTTTTAAAAGATTTTATTTATTTGTCAGAAAGAGACAGAACACAAGCAGGGGAAGAGGCAAGTAGAGGGAGAAGCAGGCTCCCTGCTGAGCAGGGAGCCGGATGTGGGACTCAGTTCCCGGACACTGGGATCATGACCTGAGCCAAAGGCAGATGTTTAACCAACCGAGCCACCCAGATGTCCCAAGTGGTAGGATTATTGATTTTTTTTCTCTTTTATATTTTGTATATGTATATTCTCTGTGAGTATACACTAGTTATGTAATAGGATACTTTTATAAAACCTGTTAACTCATAATTTTCAAGTATTTATATAAACATTATATAACATTAACAGTGCTTTTAAAACATTAACAGTGTTGGGGTATTTAATATCTACGATTGGCATAGTTTTCTTTTGTGTTAATCTTATCCTTTAGACATGGCCCACGGACATGGGCATGAACATGGCCATAGTAAACTGGAACTTCCAGATTATAGGCAATGGAAGATAGAAGGGACACCATTAGAAACTGTCCAGGAGAGGCTGGCTGCACGAGGGCTAAGGGACCCATGGGGCCGGTAAGAATAATTAAATAATTTAGATAGAATTTATTCTAAAGGATCAGTATCTATGTTCCTTTTTTTTTATTATTGTTTTAGCTATTCTAGGTTTTTTGGTATTTACATTTGAATGTTAAAACAAGCTTTTCAGTTTCTACAAAAAAGCTGCTCGAATTTTAATTAGGATCACATTAACTCAGAGCCGAACTGAGGATAATTGATGTCTTAACAAGTTAAATCACTATATTGTATACCTGAAACTAATATTACACTGTATGTTAACTAACTGGAATATAAATAAAAACTTAAAACAATTCACGTCTTAACAATATTGAATCTTCCAGTCTATGGACAGTTTACATTCTGTTGAATTTTCTCAGTAGTGTTTTGTTGCTTTAAAAAACCAATCTATTTTGTTAAATTTATTCTGAATTATTCCATATTTTATGCTATTGTAAATGGTAGTGTTAAATTGCCAATTTTCTCTGCTAATATGTGAAAATAACAATGGAGTTCTGTATATCCACTTTGTATCTTGTTACTTGGATAGATTCACATTTTTGCTCTAGCAGATTTTTTTTTTACAAATTTCTTAGAATTTACTTAATAGATGATCATTTTGTCTAAAATCAGTGTTCTTCCTTTTCAATTCGTAAACTTTTTCTTTCTTGCATTATTATACTGGCTACTAGTACTATACACTACTAGTATAATGTTGGATAAAAGCAATAGCTGACATCCATGCCTTGTTCCTTTTCCTTGTTCCTTTTTTTTTTTTTTTTTAAATATCTCTGTAAGTAATCTCTGCTCCCAGTGTGGGACCCTGAGATCAGAAGTCACATGCTCTACCAACTGATCGATCCAGCCAGGAGCCCTTGCCTTGTTCCTAATTGGGGGAAAGCATTCAGTCTTTTACCACTAAGTATATTCGCTGTAGGGTGTTGTGGAGTTTCTCTTGAGTGTTGAATTTTTTTAAATGCTTTTTCTGCATCTATTGAGATGCTCACATAGTTTCTTCATTCTGTTAATATGATGAATTACTCTTATTGATTTTAAAATATCAAAGCAATCTTGCATTCCTTTTTCTTTTCAGTCTTGCATTCCTAAGGGAAACCCTTCATCATAGTATATTATCCTTTCATATGTTGCTAGAATCAATTTTCTAAAATTCTATTGAGAATATTTGTATCTATGTTCATGAAGGATAGTAACCTGTAGTTTTCTTCTAATGTCTTTGGTTTTGGTATCTGAATTAGATTTGATTAACTCTCATATTTTCTAGTAAGTCAGATTTTTACAGTTAAGTGGGGGTTTTTCTATATAACGTAATTTTTTCCACTCATCTATCCCTACCTGTGAGAGTAGACTTTTTTTTTTCCTAGACTGTCTGAATTCTGTTTACTTCTCTGTTCAGGATACTCAAAAGAATGATTGCCAGAGCAGAAAGTCAGTCCTCTTTTTTTTTTTTTTTAAATTAAGAAGGCTTCTAAAGCTCAGGCAACTATGACAGGGAAAAGCTCTGATTCTCTGGAAGAATAGTAATATTAAGTGTTACATTCTCTCTGTGTCAAAATCTATCATACATTACCCTGTTGAATCTTTATAATAACACTATAAGGTAGATAGTAATCACCACTGTGTAAAAGAGGAAGCAAGCCCTGACAGGTTAAGTAACTTGACTACCCTAAAAAGTTGTGAATATAAGTGACAGAGCAAGGTTTAATACCCAAGTTTCTAACTTCTTCTTTAAATGATGCTGTAATGACTGGTACAGGCAGAGTCACCCAGCTGACCTCCCATGAGTAGCCTGAAGTGAGTCTTGCATTCAGGAATTCTGTAAAATCCTAGGTATTAATGACTGTGAAATCATCAAGTCTTTTTCTTCTGTTTATATATGAAATGTAGGCATATAGACCTAATTATCCTATATCACAGAAAGATTTGTACTATGATTCACTTAGATTATCTTATATAAGGTTGCATTTAAGTCTGTTAGAAAGATGAAAATTAAATCTGTTTTAGTGAATGTATGTAATTTGTATGTGATTATAATTTTTCCCTTTTTTTCCCCTCTAGCAATGAAGCTTGGAGATACATGGGTGGCTTTGCACACAATGTTTCTTTTGTTGGTGCATTATTAAAAGGATTCAAATGGGGATTTGCAGCATTTGTGGTAGCTGCAGGGGCTGAGTATTACCTGGAGTCCAAGAATAAAGAGAAGCATCACTGAAGATAATACCTGGAAGTATCTTAAAGGCTTCTTAACTCTCATAAAAATAAGCTTTCTTCAATGTAGCCTACTCGCCTGTGTGTTTTTCCCTTAAAAAATACAAGTAAGATTTAATAAAGTAAGAATACATGTACTAGTCTGTTTTTATCATTCTTTTAAAAAAAATGTCTCGGGGCACATGGCTGGCTCAGTTGGCAGAGCACGAGACTCTTGATCATGGGGTCATGGGTTCAAGCCCCATGTTAGCTGTGGGGATTACTTTTTTAAAAATGTCTCAAGCCAGATAAGATTTGGTTTGAAATATGTGGGGAGACTGAGTACCAGCGGTAGTGCATTCTGCATATGGCAGAAAGCCAGCATATATTTGAACAAATGGATGTGTTCAAAAAGGTTTTGTTTGTTATTTTTGTAAGTTTTTTAGTGTGGTAAAGTTTGTCATCTTAACTGTTTTTAAGTGTGCAGTCTGTGGTACTAAATACATTGAAACGTGCAACCATCACCACCATTCATCCCCATAACTCGTTTTATCTTTTAAAACTGAAAGTCTGTGCCATTAAACAATAAGTCCTCATTGCCCCCTCTCCCAGCCCTTGGCAGCCACCATTCTACGTTCTTTCTCTGATTTTGACTACTCGAAAGTACCTCATATAAATGGAGTCGTACAGTATTTGTCTCTTTGTGACTGGCTTATTTTACTTATCACAATGTCCTCAAGTTTTGTCCATACTGTAGCATGGCCAGAATTTCTTATTAAATCTGAATAGTATTCCATTGTATGTATATACTACATTTTTGTCTTTCCATTTATCCTTTGGTGACCACTTGGTTTGCTTCCACATTTTAACTATTGTGAATAATGCTACTATGAACATGGGTGTACTCTGAGTTTTAAATGGGAATTAGCCTTGCTGTTTTTTTTTTTTTTTTAAGATTTTATTTATTTATTTGTCAGATAGAGAGCGCAGGAGCAAGCACAGGCAGACAGAGTGGCAGGCAGAGGCAGAGGGAGAAGCAGGCTCACCGCCGAGCAAGGAGCCTGATGTGGGACTCCATCCCAGGACGCCGGGATCATGACCTGAGCCGAAGGCAGCTGCTTAACCAGCTGAGCCACCCAAGCGTCCCTAGCCTTGCTGTTTTTAACCATCCTCTGCAAGTCCTTTAGATTATGCTGTGAAACACTTGCTGCCCAGTTCTGACTGACATATCCATATATCATGTTCATTTGTCTTAATTATGATATTATCTACTCTTACCTTAAAGTCCTCATTATTCAGTGATTTGAAAAGTTTGACATTTTTTTCTGTATCTCTAACAACAAACTACACATTCTTCCCACATTGAATTTTTAACTTTTTAAAAACATTTTTGGGGGTGCCTGGGTGGCTGAGTGGGTTAAGTCTCTGCCTTTGGCTCAGGTCATGAACTCAGGGTCCTGGGATCTGCTGGCATCAAGGCTCTCTGCTCAGCAGGGAGCCTGCTTCCCCCTCTCCCTCTGCCTGCCTCTCTGCCTGCTTGTGATCTCTCTGTCAAATAAATAAAACTCTTTAAAAAAAAAAAGATTTTTGATATTTACTAGAGAGAGTGAGTGTGTGAAGACAAGTGGGGGGAAGGGCAAAGAGGGAGGGGGAAGCAGAGAGCCCAGTGTGGGATCCTATCCCAGGAGCCTGATATTACTACCTGAGCTGAAGGCTTAACTGACTGAGCCACCTAGTTGCCCCAAATTTTTAAATTTTGATTAATTAATTTGTAAGTTAAGTTGAGGCATAAACTCACCTTTCTTGAAGTGGTAATATTATTGCTTGAATAACAAAGTTAATACAAAACTCTAGAGTGATTTTTCTTTATAAATTTCTTCTTTGTAAACATAAACTTGAGAAATCGCTAAATAGATGAGACAAGAATTCCTAATAGTGGTAAAATGGAATAATAAAAAAGACTGCAAATAAGGAAAGTGTTTAACAGGCGATAAAGAACAATATGAAAATACAAATAGCAAGATGCTAGATTTAAATTTGATCATATGAATAATTACATTAAATATAGAATGGTCAGAGCGCCTGGGTGGCTCAGTGGGTTAAATCCTCTGTCGGCTCAGGTCATTCTCTCAAGGTCCTGGAATCGAGCCCCGCATCGGGCTCTCTGCTTGGCGGAGAGCCTGCTTCCCCCCTCTGTCTCTGCCTGCCTCTCTGCCTACTTGTGATCTCTGTCAAAAAAAAAAAAAAATCTTTGAAATATAGAATGGTCTAAAAGTGAAACTCTAAAATCTTTCAATTAAAACAAATTTTCAGCTTGGGCAAAAAAGTAAGACTCAACTATAAGCCATTTACATGAAAGCTCCTTTAAAACATAGGGTAATAGAAAAAATACACTGTACAAACAATAATGAAAAGAATATTGACAAAATAGGGCACCTGGGTGGCTCAGTTGGTTAAGCGACTGCCTTCTGCTCAGGTCATGATCCTGGAGTCCCAGGATCCGGTCCCACATGGGGCTCCCAGCTCCATGGGGAGTGTGCTTCTCCCTCTGACCTTCTCCCATCTCAAGCTCTCTCCGACTCTCTCTCAAATAAATAAATAAATAAATAATCTTTTTAAAAAAAGAATATTGACAAAATAAATTTCAGAATAAAGACTATTCTCAATAATGGAGGATTCAGTCCATTAAGACATAAAAATCCAAAATGTATATGCACAGAGCTTTATTTTTTTAATATGTCCAGATTTGTTTATTAGTGATCTGAAACCAGGCCATTACAATAAAGTATGATGGCCAACTTGATGGAATTTTAAAGTTAAAGGTAGAAGGGGTTCCTGAAGTTGCACAGAGCTTTAAATTATATGAAACAAGTAGAACTAAAAGGAGAAATAGGCAAATCCACAATTAAGTTGATGATTTCAACACTCCTCAGTAACTGATAGAAAAAGTAGAAAATTATCTAGCCTATAGAAAACCTGAATAACACTATAGCTTGTTGTAATATTTATAGACCACTCTGCTCCAAAACAGAGCATTCATTCTTTTCAAGGGCACATGGACCATTTATCACAACAGACTATATTCTGAGCCATAAAACAATATAATTAGGAGAACTGAAATTACACAAAACATATTCTCAGATCACAAAGAAATGGGGCTAAAAGTATCTGAAAAATCCATGCATATTTGGAAATTGGATGGCACACTTGTAATACCCCCGGGTCAAAAAAGAGGTCTAGGCAAACTAGATATTCTTTTTTTCCTTTTTTTTTTTTAAGATCTTATTTTTTTTTATTGATTTGAAAGAAAGAGAGCAAGAGTGCAAGAGTGGAGAGGGAGGGACAAAGGGAGAAGCAGGCTCCCAGTGATGCAGGAAGCCCCATGTGGGACTGATCCCCAGAACCCTAGGGACCTGAGCCGAAGACAGATGCTTAACTGACTGAGCCACCCAGGCATCCCAGGAATTTAGAAATTCTTAACTGAATAAAATGAAAACACAAATACCAGAATGTGTGGGATGCAACTAATAAGACTTAACCTCTACCCAAACTGATAAAAAAAAAAAAAAAGAATATTAGTAATGAAAGTAGAGACATTACTACAGATCCTAGAGACATTAAAACAATAAAAGCATTTTGCAAACAACTTTATGTGAATAAATTTTGATGAAATTGACAACAGCCTTAGAAAACCAAAACTACCACGGCTCACTCAAGAAGTAGATAACCTAGGATGCCTGGCTGACTCAGTCAGCAGAGTGTGACTCTTGATCTTAGAGTCATGAGTTTAAGCCCCACATTAGGTATAGAACTTAGCTAAAACATTAAATAAAAACAGTAGATATTCTGAATACCCATAAGTAAACTCATTTTTGGGTTAGGTGACAAAAAAAGATGGAAAGTGCAGTGCTTGACATGTTTATAACAGAATAACAATAATTTTTCTCTTCTATTTTAGAGTATTTCTTATCCATCATATTTTTTTTCTGGAAGCAAGGAGTAAAGTTTTTTCTTATATTTTCTTTATTTGAAAACTTGCCTGAATTCCTTGGGAGCTGCAGAGAATACAAACCACTGTCATCTTGGCTCTTGCCATTACTTGGACTAGAACCAGTTAAATGTAATATTCATTCTTTTTTTTTTTTTTAAAGATTGTATTTATTTATTTGTTAGAGAGAGAGAGAGCACAGGCAGACAGGCAGACAGAGGCAGAGGGAGAAGCAGGCTCCCTGCCGAGCAAGGAGCCCGATGTGGGACTTGATCCCAGGACGCTGGGATCATGACCTGAGCCGAAGGCAGCCGCTTAACCAACTGAGCCACCCAGGCGTCCCTGTAATATTCATCCTTAAAATGTATGACCAAAATACATTAGAAATAATGTTAATTATGTGTTTGCTAGCCTCATAAATAAACACTGTAGGTGATTACATGTAAAAATATTATTAGCTCCATTTTGTATGTAGGGCAAGTCCATGGTAAAGTAACAAACCTTAAGATGGCACAGCTAGTAAATTCCAGAGTTAGATTTTCATTCCAGGTCTGACTCCATAGTAACCACCATATTATGTTACCTAACATGTTATACGTGATAAGTACTATAAGATGCCATAAAATTATTCTTTTAGACCTTATGTCAAAACTATCTAATTTTACAGTAATTTCATAGTCTTTCTCTACTTTGAACAAAACTATTTTGATACACCTACTGAAACAGATTCATACATTTTTTTAAAAACATGAGAGGAAAAAAAGTAACATAGAGGACATCAGGGGAGAAGGTGGGGTAGAAAATGTGCATAAAGACAAAAACATGGGAACAATTAGGATTTATACATGTGAATGGTCAATATGATAGAAGAAACAAATTAGAAGAAAACAGAAAAGGAAAAGAAGGGGTTGCAGCATATCGGCATGATGGAAGCAGTAGAGACAAGTAGAACTTAGTCTTTAGTGTGTATTTACAGCCATAGGGTGCATTTACAGTATCCACTTGCTGCTTCAATCAAATGTAGATTTTAATGGTACTGTGGAAAGGAAGATGCTTTCCTTTTTGTTTTTATTTTTAATTTTAGAGGGAGAACACATGTGAATGGGGGAGGGGCAGGAAGAGAGGGAGAGAATCTGTAGTGGACTCCAGCACTGGTGCAGAGCCTGAGGACAGGCTCAGTCTCATGACCTTGAGATTATGACCAGAGCAGGAATCAAGAGTCGGACACTTAACTGAGTCACCCAGGCACCCCCAAAGGAAGATGCTTTATATTGGGTTTTAAAGGAAATGCGCAGTCTGCATATTAAAGTAAATTTGTTTAGCTTCATAGAGAAATAAAACATTGGCAAGGCCCACTTAATTAGGGGGTAGAGAGAAGTATTCCAGGAAAAATAATTTGAGTTCTACCCTTCATTCTTCTCTTTCTCTTCCCTGCTTGTCATAATTACCATTTTTCTTTTAAAAATTTGGTTATCAGAGAATAGACTCATTTTCTAACATGATGGCCCCCCAAATGGTAGGCATACAATGCAGGGAGAGAAGAGAAAATATTTAAACTTACATATATATTTTTTCATGTTTAATAAAAATGAATTCATTTTTGCTAAAGTTTATTGTACAGATTGATAGTGAGATTTTCCCTTCTTTGGTGAATTCCAAGTGGT
This sequence comes from Taxidea taxus jeffersonii, assembly GCA_003697995.1. Lineage (NCBI taxonomy): Eukaryota > Metazoa > Chordata > Mammalia > Carnivora > Mustelidae > Taxidea > Taxidea taxus. The sequence continues at coordinate 176,268 of ML105146.1, read as the reverse complement.
CACATAGAATTTATAGTAAATAGGGTATCTTGAAGAGAGAGCAGGAGCTCTACCCTCCAAAGGAGAGAATAAAGGAACTTTTCACCAACTTGCTACAGACTGTACATTGTATGCGCTTGGTTTGTGGAATTTATTATCTACTAGTTTTAACTAAACTAATCTTCATGAAGCAGATAAGTGGCTTAGAAAGATTTTTACAAAGAAACTGCTGATTGAAGCTAATACCGTAATACAAAAACAAGAAACAAGAAGAAAATAACAGAGCTATGAACTCTTATCAGCAACATTACTAGGTAAATACAATGATCTAATCATGAAAACAGCCAACCAAAAAAAAAAAAAAAGCAAGAAGAATGAAATGTGGACTTGGACCCACTATCAGTATAATGGACCTTGCCCTAAGAGTACATCGATCTGAAAGAAAAAAAGAGAGAGAGGGAGAGGGAAGAAGGCAGAGTGTAAGAGACTCTTAACCATAGAGAACAAAATGAGGGTTGGGGAGGGGAGATGCAGGGGGATGAGCTAAATGGGTGATGGGTATTAGGGAAGGCACTTGTCATAATGAGCCCTGGGTGTTGTATGTAAATAATGAATCACTAAATTCTACTCCTGAAACTAATATTGCACTATATGTTAACTAACTAAAATTTAAGTAAAAACTTGAAACATGAAGAGTACTCTGATCTGATGATATATTAACTAATGATAGTACATGGTTATTGTGATAAGCACATATTTTAAAATGCTTAATCTTTTATTTAAAAAAAATTATTTCAGACAGAGAACAAGTGGGGGAGAGGGGCAGAGAAGCAGGTTCCCAGTTGAGCGGGGAGCACGAAGTGGGGCTTGATCCCAGGACCCTGGGATCATAAACTGGGCCTAAGGCAGACACTTAACCAACTGAGACACCCAGGTGCCCCTGATCTTTGTCTTAACTTTAATTTCTACATCTGTATATTTTTAATGTATATAGATGGTAATATTCACATATTACGCATAAAATGTTAAGACAAAGATTGGAGTTTAATGTGATTTCTCCTTATAAATAGTCATTGGTCATTAAAACATAGCATTCAAAAAATTCACCAATTTTTAAAGTATTTTTTCAATGTACAGCTTATTACATAAAACCCAGGTAGTTTACAACAAAAATTGAATGTTATTTCATGACGGCTCTCATTCCGTTGGCAACATGAGCTTCAAAATTTGATATAATCCTTGTGATCCTCAAAATCCCTAGAGTTGCAGGGTATTCAAATTCAAATAACTATGCTAATGGGAGTGGAATCCTCCTAGTGAGTTTTGGCTTACCTCCAATATCAGTTTGGAAAGTGGGCGAAGAGGGTTTTGATGTTGGGGGATTTTCTTGCTTTAAAAAATTTTTTTGGGGACGCCTGGGTGGCTCAGTTGGTTGGCTGCCTTCGGCTCAGGTCATGATCCCAGCGTCCTGGGATGGAGTCCCACATCCGGCTCCTTGCTCAGCAGTGAGCCTGCTTCTCCCTCTGCCTCTGCCTGCCACTCTGCCTGTGCTCGTTCCTGCACTCTCTCTCTGCCTGACAAAATAAATAAATAAAAATCTTTTTAAAAATAAATAAATAAATAAATAAAAATAAAAAATTTTTTTGTGTGTGTTGGAAAATCAGCTTCAGAAACTAAGATACTAGAACACCTAATGGAAATTGCATTTACTTGTCAATGATTCTATCAGAAACGATATACTGCAAAGACAAGCTTTACTTAATTTTACATACTGCATTATATGTAAAAGTATATAATATTTTATTTTTATGTTGTATTACATTATTATATATTATAAATATTATATATAATAAAATATTCAAAATGTTAACTCAGATACAGATTAAATTATTAAATGCTGTATATTGTCTTAGATTGAATTACCTTTGATACATGTAATTTAAATCATAGCTTCAGCCATTTAAAAAAAAAAGACAAAATCAGGGCACCTGGATGGCTCAGTCCATTAAGTGTCTGACTCTTGATTTTGGCTTGGGACATGACCTTAGGGTCCTGAGATCCAGCCCCACCTCAGCTCCTTGCTCAGAGCCAAGTCAGCTTCAGATTCTGTCTCTTCCTCTGCCCTTCCCCCTGCTTTCTTTCTCTTTCTCTCTCTCTAAAGTAAATAAATAAGGGCCACCTGGGTTGCTCTGTCAGTTAAACATCTGCCTTTGGCTCTGGTCATGATCTTGGGGTCCCGGGGTCGAGGCCCACTTTGGGCTCACTGCTCAGTGGAAAGCCTGCTTATCCCTCTCCTGCTCCCCCTGCTTACGCGCGCTCTCTCTGTCAGATAAATAAATAAATAAATCTTTAAAAAAAAAAGATAAAGTAAATAAATCAATCTTAGAAAAAAGACCAAAAAAACCTCTTGTCTCAAAGTCTGTGTGTTTTTCTGTTTAATCTTGCATGGAAGAAAGCAAGCAAGCAAGCAAGCAAGCAGGGAGGGAGGAAGGGAGGGAGGGAGGGAGGAAGGAAGGAAAGGAAGGGAAAGAAAGAAGGAAATGAAGTAACTCTTGAAATGTACCCCCAAATTACAAAACTAACTGAAAAGAATTTTGGTCTTTGCAAAAGACTTCTGTTTGTGGGAATTTATTACAAAATAAGAAGACTACATTCACTTCAAATGTAATGTAAACTAGGTTTTCTGCCATTTGGAAAAGTCACACATTTTCCACACATTCTGTGTTTTAAAGCTGAAAGAATAATTTTTTTTCTAGTAAACTCTACCTCTAACATGGGTCTCTAACATCATAACCCCAAGATCAAGAGTTCAGACTCTACTGACTAAGCCAGCCAGCACCCTAGGAATAATTTTTAGTAATATTCCAAACAGTTCTCTTCAAAGCAAATTATGGCTAAAAAGAAATATTTTGCTTTTAGATTTTTACCAATTACATTAGTTGTAAATTAATTAAATCTCATTATAAATAAAGCATTTATACCTCCTACAAATGTTCCACCTACTCTAGTTTTAATTACTCAATTCCCAAATTGAATTTGGAAATAATAAGGGCATTAAGCCTATATCTTCCTGTTGATCTGGTAATAATCCAACATCTTTCTAAATTCAGTTATTTAAATACATTAATCACTTTTACCTTATTGTAAAAGAGCAAAGAGATTGGGAAAAAATCGTTTGCCTCATACATTTATTTTTTTAAGTTTTATTTAAGTAATCTCTACACCCAACATGGGGCTGGAACTCAAAACGCCAAGATCCTCCAACTGAGCCCGCGAGGTGCCCCTGCATTATACATTTCAATGAATTACACAACTAAGTGAATGTTGTGGGATTGTAGCTCTTCTTATGCTATATGTATGGTATATTTTATTTCATTTATTGCTACCAAATTTCCATGAGAAATACTGTTTAGGGACGCAATACTGAGGGCCAACTTTGTGGTTCATGGTAACTCTAAGAGTCCTGAAAATAAAGAAGGCCTGTGGTAGCACAGATGGGATCATGTCACTGAGGAAGAATCAGGTCCACAGACACTAGGCCTGGGAATCCCGCATCACAGTAACATAAAAGCGTGAGGGTTTAACACAGATATAAAGTCTTAAAATTAGATCTTATGTGGAGATAGCGAAACAAAATTAAAACTAAAACTCTTATCTGTAGATGCTGATTAAATTCTAACAAAGATACATGTCACAATTTATGGGAATTCATAATGCCGGGCTAAATAAGATTTAATAAACACATGCCTCCCTGGATGAGACTAAGTGAAAAGTAAAGAAGGAGTGTCCAGAAAACAGGGCCTCCTTTGTAATTTCTGGGCTGAAAACAGGACCTCATAATGGCTCAATGTATTCATCTAGGGGAGAAACATTTATCTTTGGCGGTCATGTGCGCCATGTACTCCCTTGTCTGCACACGTGTCATGAGCACAACTTGCTCCAATCGCACGGTACTCCCTCTGTCACTGTCCTGATTATTAAGGCTTCTCCCTACTTTTTGTTTTTCTTTTTTTTTTAAGATTTTATTTATTTGAGAGAGAGAGACAGTGAGAGAGAGCATGAGAAAGCAGAAGGTCAGAGGGAGAAGCAGACTCCCTGTGGAGCTGGGAGCCTGATGCGGACTCAATCCTGGTACTCCAGGGTCATGACCTGAGCCAGAGGCAATTGCTTAACCAACTGAGCCACCCAGGCAACCCCCCTTTTGTTTTTCTTTTTCCCTTGTGGTATTGATAACATTCACAATGAAAGTGGAGGCAAAGTTGGGCAAGACCTTTTTCCACTAGAGCATCTGGTCCCCCCTCACCTTCTCCTCTCTCCTACTTAGATGTCTTGAGTAATCTTTTCATTCACTGCCTCAGGGTTTGCTGGCCAAATCCAACAACAATTCATATATTTAACAATATAGGGATTAAACTCAAGGTATTAATTCCTTAATTCATGACCTGTAAATGCTTCCTTATATTTCATCTGGTTTTATCAGGAATGACAGGTCTAGTCTATCAATTTCCAGATTTATGACAATGGAAGAAATCTTTCATAGCCTAAACCTTATGCATACTTCTATCATAGCACTTATAATGCATCATATTATTCATTTACTTGCCTGACTCCCTCATTAAACCTTGAAGACAGGGGCTATACCTGTGTGATAGGTGTTTAGGAAATATCTCTTGAGTGAATGAATTCATTAGAGATCCAAAAATACAAATGATGTGATAGGGGTGACTCGTCACAGAGTAATACCTCATTTATGAATCTATAAAGGTTTAGGGAATGAAAAATGGGGAGATTCACCTATTTTCCAATGTCCAAGAGGCTTCCAGGATTCTAGCTGCCTATCAGAAAACTCACATTATTTACAAAAAACCTGTGATGGTGACCTGAGCATGTGTTCTGGGATCAGAAGGCCTTTCCCCAAACCCATGGCAAGGACATTAGAACTGAGCTAGGGCTAAGCTTTCTGACACATGCTATGTAATTGTTTCTTATTTGTTGAGTTGGTGATACAAATATTAACCATCAGAGATCAAGACCAATTTGTGTTGCATGCAACCAATTATTCTCTGGCCATTGCGTGGAATAAACATTTCTCCTTTAACACAATGGTCATTTGCTTTCTTTGTCAGAATCACAAGAGACAAAACTCCTGAGTGCAAATAATGGGGGATTCTTTTCCAAGCTTCCTTGAAGATCCAAGTCAACAAGAGTTGCAACACAGAAGAGGCATATATCTCAGTTTCCTTTTTTTTAATTCTGTTCACTCACTTAAATATTTAATGAATTATTTAAATGCACACACACACACACACACACACGCCACATCTTCTTTATCCATTCATCTGCTGATGAACAACGTTGTTTGTACATCTTGGCTATTGTAAATAAGGCTGTAATGAACATGGGGGTGCACATATCTTTTCAAGTTGTGTTTTCATTTTCTTCAGACAAACACCCAGAAAGGGAATTGCTGGATCATATGGTAGTTCTACTTGTAGTTTTTTGAGAAACCTCCATACCTTTTTCCACAGTGGCTGCACCAATTTATATCCCCACCAACAGTGTGCAAGGGTTCCCTTTCTTCCGCATTCTCACCAACACTTGCTACCTTTGGTCTTTTTAATAATAGCCTTTCTAGCGGATATGAGGTGGATTTCTCACTGTAGTTTTGATTTGCATTTCCTCGATGATTAGCGATGTTGGGCATCTTTTCATGTACCTGTTAGCCATCTGTATGTCTTCTTTAAAAAATGTTTATGCATCAGTTTTGCTTTTTAAATGAAGAGTATGAATCCTCATTTAAACTTCTTGTGCATAATTACATCCATTCACTGATGCACAAATCACAAAGGTTTAGCTGCAATGCCATAAGAATTCCAAAGCTCACCATCTAGCAACTTGTTGAAGGCCAGGCTATATTCTCTGAATTCCCACATTCCCTTTCACTCCATCCATTCTGGTTTATTTTAGAATTGTACACATAAGCCACATAGAACTCTACAATAATACTTGAACATTGTTTGTACAGCAGAAGTGTGTCCCAGTGTTTTTAACAATGAACAATATGATCTGATAGCCATGTATGTAGGTTAGTTTTTCAATGATAGCTTTAGAAGCAAACAATCCTTCCAAAATTAAATTTTTGCAGTAATACAAAAGATATCAAAAAATACTTTATTCGGGGTTATACCTCTGCCTTTGGCTCAGGTCATGATCTCAGGGTCCTGGGATGGAGCCCTGCATCAGGCTCTCTGCTCAGCGGGGAGCCTGCTTCTCCCTCTCTCTCTGCCTGCCTCTCTGCCTACTTGCAATCTCTCTGTGTCAAATAAATAAATAAAAAACCTTTAAAAAATACTTTATTCAACTTTATTTACATCAAAGCATCTTGTTATAGAGTTAGTATTTATGTCAATAGCCATGGTAGTTATCACTCAACTTTGACTAAGGCAGTAAGAATATAGTTATTTGTCTTAAAACATAATTGATATGAAGGCCTATTTTAATTCAGCCTCCGTATTTACACAACTGAAATTCTCAATTTTCAACTTGATAAAACGTTCATAGCACGCGGGTAGATCCCAACTTTAGCTAGAGTTTGGCCACCTAGTCAGAAAGTTTAAGTTATTTTTGGAAAATTTTTAAACTGAGATATAATTGATGTACAACATAGTTTTTTTAAAAGTATATGAAATAATGATTTACAATATGCATATATTGTAAAATGATCACCAGAATCAGCTTATATTGCAAAATAATCACCAGAGTCACCATATGACATAGCTAAATTTTTTTTTTCCTGGTGATGAGAAATTTTAAGATCTACTCTTTGAAATGTTCACAGGAAAACTGGTAGGTTGGCATGTGATCTATCTGGCCCTAAGGGCTGGGGCAGAGAGCATTTACCCAATCAGGTCTGGAAGGAGTACTGAAAGCCAAAGCCAAAAAGTCCTGTCCAAATGAATTGTGCAAGTAAAAACGATGTGAGGATAGATTAAAACCCAAGGGAACCACCAAGCCAGGTAGGCAAAGAAGATAAATGAAACAATTCTGAGCAGTAAATGGCTGCTATCTAGATGAACGCTAGTGACAGCTGGTACCACCTGGGGCTGGATCTCACATTTTAGGGCTGTTCTGATGCATTTAAGGATTCTGGAATGGAGAATATACTAGACTTCATATTCTGGCAATGTTCTAGAGATACTGTGTCTTTGGCTCAGTTCCTGTGCAAAGGGCAAGTTATGGGACAGATTGAAAGGTCAGTTATATCCAGGAGCATATCACTGGTTTTAAGCAATTTATCATGTTATTTTATGTATTTTTAAAAAGATTTTATTTATTTATTTGAGAGAGCCTGGGACCCTGGGATCATGATCTGAGCCAAAGGCAGATGCTTAATGACTAAGCCACCCAGGAACCCCTATTTTGAGTACTTTTATCCTGTTTCTTGTACTTGGGATTCATTGAGCTTCTTTCATCTATGGATTTGTAGTTTTTATCTAGTTTGGAGTTTTCAGCCATTATTTCTTCAAGTATTTTCTTCTGCCCCTCACATATTTCTCCAGGGACTCCAATGACATATATATACCAGACTGATTAAAATTATATTAAAGTTTTTCTGATAGGGGCACCTGGGTGGCTCAGTCGTTAAGCATCTGCCTTCGGCTCAGATGCGGGGCTCGACCCAAGGATTCTGGGATCGAGCCCCACATCCGGCTCCCTGCTCGGTGAGAAGCCTGCCTCTCCCTCTCCCACTCCCCTGTTTGTGTTCTTTCACTGTTTCTCTCTCTGTCAAATAAATAAATAAAATAAAATAAAAAAGTCTTCCTGATAGTGTTTATTTTTTTCTTTTGGTGTTTTTCCTCTCTGTGTTTCATTTAGCCTAGTTTCTATTGCTATGTCTTCAAGTTCAGTGGTCTTTTCTTCTTCAGTAGCTAATCTACTGCTACCCTCATACAGTACATTTTTCACCTCAGACATTGAAGTTTTCCTCTAGAATTTTTGTGGATCTTTTTATATCTTCCATGTTTTGGCTTAATATGCTCAATCTTACTTCTGTCGTTTTGAACATATGAAATATGGTTATAGTTTCATCCTAATATATTTGTCTACTAATTCTATCATCCGTGACCTTTCTGGAGTTATTTTATTGATTGATTGCTACCCACATTATAGGTTGTATTGTCCTGGTTCTTTATGCTTTTGTAATTTTTTTAGATTTTATTTATTTACTTGAGAGACACAGACAGAGATCACAAGTAGGCAGAGAGGCAGGCAGAGAGAGAGAGATGAGAAAGCAGGCTCCCTGTTTGATCCTGAGATCATGACCTGAGCCGAAGGCAGAGGCTTTAACCCACTGAGCCACCCAGGTGCCCCTGCTTTTGTAATTTTTAAATTAAATGCCAGGTAGTATAAACTTTACCTTGTCAGGTGCTAGATACATGTATTTATAATTTTTTTAAAGATTTTATTTGTTTATTTGAGAGAGAGAGACAGTGAGAGAGAGCATGAGAGAGGAGAAAGTCAGAGGGAGAAGCAGACCCCCCATGGAGCTGGGAGCCTGTGCAGGCCTAGATCCCAGGACTCTGGGATTATGACCTGAGCTGAAGGCAGCTTCCCAACCAACTGAGCCACCCAGGCACCCTATAAATATTTTTGAGCTCTGTCCTGAGATGCCAGTAAAGTATTTATAAGCAGTTCAATCTTTTTAAGGCTTGCTCTTAACTTATATGAATCTAGAACAGCTTTGAGTGTAGGGCTAATATTCCTCCACCACTCAGTGATCCATGAATTATAAGATTTTCTACTGTCTGGTACAAACTTGATTCATTCTTGTCTCTGGATGAACTTTGAGAATTGTTTCTTCTGCTTCTTTCAGGTAGTTCTTCATAGTCCCCTCATGTGCACTGATTAGGAGTTAGCTGGAAACTCCAGGGGAAAAAACTTCAGGGGAACTCTTTAAAGACCCCTAGAGCTGTCTCTCTGTGCATTGCTCTCACCTCTGATACCGTGCTCTGCAAACTCTAACCACTTTAGCCTCCCCAAACTGTGCCTCCACAGTTTAAGGAGATGATTAGGCTTTGCCTGAGTTCTCTCTGTGCCACAACCTGAAAACTCTTCCCAGGCAGCAGTCTCAGAAAATCATAGGGCTCACCTCTCTCAAATATCACTGTCCTACACTGTTTGATGTTCAGTGTCTGCACTGTTGTTTCACACATTTTGTTCATCTGGTTTTTAAGTTGTTTCAGACGGGAGGGTACTCTAGGCCTTCTTACTACATCTTGCCAGAGAAGAACTATAAAATCAACAGAACCAGCAGTGGTTGCTTGAACTGCGTCTGAGCTTCTGCACATTCTGAGATTTAGATGGTTGTATATTTGCAAGAATAACGCAGTCCAGGAAACATTATTCATTCACTCAACAAACACTATGGCAGAGATGGCTAGCTGTCTACTAAAATCCACTTTCTTTTTTTTTAAGATTTTATTTATTTATTTGATAGACAGAGATCACAAGTAGGCAGAGAGGCAGGCAGAGAGAGAGAGGGGCTGCTGAGCAGACAGCCCGATTCGGGGCTCTATCCCAGGACCCTGAGACCATGACCTCAGCCGAAGGGAGAGGCTTAACCCACTGAGCCACCCAGGTGCCCTAAAATCCACTTTCTTTCCATATTATAGAATTGTCCTTGGGAAGTGGTTGCCAGCTCAGGCACTGTGGTTTTCCAGACACCCCCTACCCTCCACCCATAGACACACCATCTTGCTTCTCAGTATGGCCATATGTTTAGTATTCACCAAAGGAATGTGAGTGAAAATGAGATGTATGATTTCTAGGACAAGGATTTTAAGAAGCAGGTATGCCTTCTTCACACTCTTTTCCCTTCTACTGACTGACTGCTGAGGATAACAAATCCCTTGGGAATGATGAAGCCAAAATATGAAAGGAGTCTCAGTCTTAGTCTCTGAAATCACTGCATGGCAGGAACCTGCCTGCCACAAATATCTGCGTTGTTTAGCAAGGGGATGACGAAGTAAATTTCTATTGTACTAAATCACTACTATTTTGGGACTACTTCGTTAAAGCAGTGAGTGTTACCTAGCTTAGACAGGGACCCACTATATGCCAAGCACTGTGCTAAGTGCTGGATGTATGATGAGAAGCAAAGGAATCATGGTCCTTGGCTCATGAGTCTTTTTATTTTCTTATTTTATTTTATTTTATTTTTTAAAGATTTTTTAAAAATTTACTTGTCAGGAGAGAGTGTCCACAAACAGGGGAAACGGCAGGCAGAGGGAGAAGCAGGTTCCCTGCTGAGCAAGAAGCCCGATGCAGGGCTCCATCCCAGGACCCTGGGATCATGACCTGAGCTGAAGGCAGACACTTATGGGATCATGACCTGAGCTGAAGGCAGACACTTAACCGACTGAGCCACCCAGGTGTCCCTGGGTCATGAGTCTTTTTTTTTTTTTAAAGATTTTATTTATTTGTTTGACAGACAGAGATCACAAGCAGCAAAGAGGCAGGCAGAGAGAGAGGAAGGGAAGCAGGCTCCCTGCCAAGCAGAGAGCCGGATGTGGGGCTTGATCCCAGGACCCTGGGATCATGACCCGAGCCGAAGACAGAGTCTTTAACCCACTGAGCCACCCAGGCGCCCCTGGGTCATGAGTCTTAAAAGTTAGTCATGAAGGATAAAAATAAACAAGAAAAAAAATACATACACAGTCACTTCCTGCTAAGCACCTCCCTGATTCCTGTCTTCCCTGTAGAATAATCTTGCTTTTTTTTTTTAAAAAGAATTTATTTATTTATTTGACAGAGAGAGAGAGACAGCAAGAGAGGGAACACAAGCAGGGGGAGTGGGAGAAGGAGAAGCAGGCCTCTCGCTCAGCTCATGGGAGTCCCATGCAGGGCTTGATCCCAGAACCCCAGGATCACCACCGAGCTGAAAGCAGTTGTCTAATGACTGAGCCACCCAGGCACCCTGTATCGTGCTTTTTAATAACCAAACTTCAGAGAACATATTTTTCCCTTGATACAGTGTTTAACTAATATTTGTGTAGGAAATGTTTATATTTATATCCTTCCTCCAAACTCAATACTTCTAAAAATTTTTTTAAATTTTTATTTATTTTTTTAAATTTCTTTTCAGTGTTCCAGAATTCATTGTTTATGCACACACCCAGTGCTCCATGCAATACGTGCCCTCCATAATACTCACAATACATTTTAAAACAAAATGATATATATAAAATATCCTGCATTTTATTTCAAATATAATGGGTAGAATATCAGAATCACAAATAGATATTTTTTTAACTTTTAATTTTCAAACATTTCAAGTCTGGAACCAGAAAAGTTTAAAGAATACACACATACCCTTCGTCCAGAGTGACCAATTGGTAACAATCAGACATATTTGTTATATCTTTCTTTCTAAACTTGTAGGTGTGTGCGCAAACACACACACACACACACACACACACACACACACAGTCACACACTTTGCTGAAACATTTTAAAGTAATTTGCAGGCATGACGATACTTTATCCCTAAATTCTTCAGTACTGTGCAGCGTTGGTGGTATAGTGCTGAGCAAAGCTGCCTTCCTAAATTCTTCAGTATTTATCTCCTATGAACAAGAACATTTTCCTACATGATCATAATACCACTATCACACCCAAGAAATTTAAGGTAAATACACAATACTATCTAATATACAACCAATGCTAAAATCCCATTTGCCTATAGCTGATTTTTAATAACTTATTTATTATCCCTTTATTTCCAAAATAATACTTCTGCTCCCCAATAATTATAAGTCCTCTCCAAAACTAAACCAATCTCAACTTAATCCATAGAGTCTGTGCAATTTCAAACAAAACCCCAGCTCATATTACTTTATAGATATTGATAAGCTGATTCTAAAGTTCATATGGGGAGCCCAAAGACCCAGAATAGCCAACATAATATTGAAGAACAAAGTTGGGAGACTGATATTATCTGACTTCAAGACTCACTATAAAGCCACAGTAATCAATACAGTGTGGTAGTGGCAATAATAGATCAGTGGAACAGAATAGAGAGCCAAGAAACAACACCCCATAAAGACAGTCAACTGGGAGTTCCTGGGTGGCTCAGTCCTTAAGTGTCTGCCTCCGGGTCATGATCACAGGTTCCTGGGATCGAGCCCTGCATGGGCTCCCTGCTCAGTGGGAAGCCTGCTTCTCCCTCTCCCACTCCCCCTGCCTATGTTCCCTCTCTAGCTGTGTCTCTCTCTCTGTCAAATAAATAAATAAATAAAAATCTTAAAAAAAAAGACAGTCAACTGATTGTTGACAAAGGAGCAAAGATAATGCAACGGACTGGTTAGTCCTTTCAACAAATGATGCTGAGATAACTGGATCATAAACAGGCAAAAAATTAAGTCTAGACACAGATCTTACACTGTTCACAAAAATTAACTCAAGATGGATCATAGGCTTAAATGTAAAATGCAAAATTATGAAACTCCTAGAAGAAAACATCAGAGAAAACTTAGGTGACACTGGGTTTGGCAATCACTTTTTAGATACAAGACCAAAGACACAATTTATAAAATAAGTAAATGATAAGATGAACTTCACTAAAATTAAAAATTTCTTCCTGTGAAAGACAATGCCAAGAGAATGAGAAGTCACAGGATGAGAGAAAATATTTGCAAAAAAACCCCCACATCTGATAAAAGACTTTTATTCAAAATGTAAAAAAGAAATCTTAAAACTTGGGGCACCTGGGTGGCTCAGTGGGTTAAGCCTCTGCCTTTGGCTCAGGTCATGATTTCAGGGTCCTGGGATTGAGTCCCATGTCGGGCTCCCTGTTAAGTGGGAAACCTGCTTCCCCCTCTCTCTCTGCCTGCCTCTCTGCCTACTTGTGACCTCTCTCTTTCTCTCTGTGTCAAATAAATAAATAAAATCTTTAAAAAAGAAAGGAAATTTTAAAACTTAACAAGAAAACCATCTCATTTAAAAATGGGCCAAAGAGGGACGCCTGGGTGGCTCAGTTGGTTAAGCAGCTGCCTTCATCTCTGGTCATGATTCCAGCGTCCTGGGATCGAGTCCCACATCGGGCTCCTTGCTTGGCAGGGAAGCCTGCTTCTCCCTCTGCCTCTGCCTGCCACTTTGTCTGCCTGTGCTCTCTCTCTCTCAAATAAATAAATAAAATCTTTAAAAAAAAAAAAATGGGCCAAAGACCTTCAAGGGCATCTTGTCAAAGATGGCATACAGATGGAAATAAGTACATGAAAAGATGCTCTACAACATATGTCATCAGGGAAATGCAAATTAAGACAACAAAGAAATGCCACTATACTTTGATTAGAATGGCCAAAATCTGAAGCAATGACAACACCGAATGTTGGCAAGGATGTGGAGCAACAGAAACTCACATACGTTGCCGGTGGGAATGCAAGATACCAGCAATTTGGAAGACAGTTTGGTGGCTTCTTATAAAACTAAACATACTCCTGCCATACAATCCAGAAATTCTTGTTCTTGGTATTTACTCAAAGGAGTTGAAATTTTATGTCCACACAAAAACCTGCACATAGATATCTATAACAGCTTTATTCGTAGTTGCCAAAACTTGGAACTAACAACACGTTCTTCAGTAGCTGAGGGATAAATAAACTGTGGTACATCTGGACAATGGGATATTTTTCTGTGTTAAAAAGAAATGAGCTATCAAGTCATGAAAAGACATGCAGGAAACTTAACTGCATATTACTAAGTGAAAGAAGCCAATCTGAAATGACTATATACTATATGATCCCAAATATGTGACATTCTAGAAAGGACAAAATTATGGAGATGGTAGACCAGTGGTAGTACTATCTCCATACGAAGTGGGAGTAGGAGGCATTCTATTGTCAACGTAGCTACCTCTAGTTAGCAACAGTCAACAAGCCTGACCGCCTGGGCTCTAGAGTTAGACTCCCTGCTTTTGAACTAAAGCCCTGCCAATTGTTTGAACTCTGGTTACTTACTCAATCCACCTCTCTAAGCCTCTGTTATTTTGATTAGTAAAATGAGGACAATGGTTCTGACATAGAATTACATTAATTGATGTGTATAAAGAGCATATTAGGGACGCCTGGGTGGCTCAGTTGGTTAAGCAGCTGCCTTCGGCTCAGGTCATGATCCCAGCGTCCTGGGATCGAGTCCCACATCGGGCTCCTTGCTCAGCAGGGAGCCTGCTTCTCCCTCTGCCTCTGCCTGCTGCTCTGTCTGCCTGTGCTCGCTCCTGCGCTCTCTCTCTATCTGACAAATAAATAAATAAAATATTTAAAAAAAAGAGCATATTAATGTGCCCAGGATAAAAATCATAGCCATCACATACTGCATGCCTATTTTCAAATGGCAGCTCCCCTTGTCAAAGTAATTTTGCAGGCCCCAGCAGGGCATATGGGCATGTCAGTTTCTCTACTGGAGTCTGCTCTGAGCCATGGGGGCTAGCCCTATTTTTAACTTCAGTGTTAGGCCCTGAAACTGTGTGTACTCTTCCATGTCTGAATTCTTGTACTTAGCGTAATGTTTTGCTTCCTAATATTTTATTATAAAATGTTCATTCATAAAAAAGGAAAACCAGAGTGTCCGAACCTTTACTTTGTGTTAGGAAAGGGCTCCTCACTATGGGGCAACAACATGGAAGTAGGTCATCACAAGTAAGGAACAGCAGCATGGAAATAGCCACATCTGTACCTAGGCTTGGCCCCCATCTGTGTCAGGATCTCCCTCCAGGCCTGGGACATCACTGAATCAGCTGGTGGCCTCAGGCTCTGATGATTTATCTTTCTTCTGCCCTTGACTGTCTTACTCTGTCACACTCTGTACTCAATATATTCCTTTAGTCCTTCATGAAGGCAGATAACAGATACAACTCCAACAGACCAAAGGAGAAATCAGATGGACATGGAAACTAGCGAAATACAGTAGAGGGATGTGTGATCACTGCAACAAAAGATAATTAAATCCTGGTTAACAAAAAGAAGAGGGTCAAGGACTGAGCCAATACTTAAGGAGGAAAGAAAAGAAAGGAAGTCGATCAGAAGAGACCAGGAATGACCAGAGAGCTGGGAAGTTAATCTGGAGAGAGTTGGCTCCTAGAAGCAAAGGAAGAAAGGAAAGAAAGAGGGAAAGAAAGGAAGAAAGAAGAAAGGAAGAAAGGGAAAGAGAGGAACAAAGGGTTTCAATAAGTGGGAAGGGGGGCAGATCAAATGTGACCAACTAAGATGAGGTATGCCTATCAGATTAGGAAACCTCATCAATCTTTTCCCATTCCACTTGGGGAGCTCTGGCAGCCAGGTCTTTCTTTTGTGGGTGGGAGATTAAAAGAGTCATCCCTGCTAAATCTGAACAATTTAAGGGAAAACTGAATGTACTTACAATGGAGTTTCCCCCAGGAAATAGCTCAACCAGATCCTTCCCTGAGATGCTCAGAATGGATTAGACCTATTTAGAAGGTCAAAGCTTCCACTCCACTTTTGGTTGCCTGTTTTTTGTTTTGTTTTTGTTTTTTAAAAATTATTTTTAAAATTATTTTATTTTATTTTATTTTTAAAAATATTTTATTTATTTGTGAGAGAGACAGGGGTGTGGCAGGCAGAGGTAGAGGAAGAAGCAAGCTCCCCACTAAGCAAGGAGCCTGATGTGGGACTCAATCCCAGGATCGTGGGATCATGACCTGAGCCAAAGGCAGATGTTTAACCAACTGAGCATCCCTGCCTGTTTGTTTTAAAAACAACTTTATCAGTGTATAATTTGCATAGATAAATCACTCATTTAAAGTATATGGTTCAGTGACTTTTGACAAATATATACGCCCATGTGACTACCATCTAATCAGTATACAGAATATTTCCATCTTTATGCCCCTTTACAATCAACACTTTCTTCTCAGGTAAACACCGATTTACTTTCTGTTGCTATAGATTAGTTTTGTGTTCTAGAATGTCATATAAATAAACTATACAGTACTTTGTGTACTGTAAAATAAACTATATTTGTACTTTTTGTGTATCTGGATTCTTTCACTCAGCACTATGTTTTTTCCCCAAACCTTTAGTTATAAAAATATTCAATCATAGAACAAAACTGAAAGAATTTTACAGTAAACACCCATATACTTACCACTAGATTATACTACCACTGACCCTTGAACAATATGGGGGATTAGGGATGCCAATCACCTGTACAGTTAGAAATCCACGTACAACTTCTTTTTTCAAAGGTTTTTTTTTTTTTTTTAAAGTAATCTCTACACTCACCATGGGGTTCGAACCCACAACCCTGAGATCAAGAGTCACATGCTCCACCAGCTTAACCAACCAGGTGCCCCCATGTATAACTTTTGACTCCCCAAAAGCTTAACTACTAATAGTCTACTGCTGACCAGAGGCCTTCCTATATATAACATAAACAGTTGATTAACACAGAGTTTGTATATTATATGTATTATAGGCTGTATTCTTTCTATAAAGTCAGAATATTCTTTCTATAAAGTAAGCTAGAGAAAAGGTGCCCCAGATCAACTGAAACTTTAAAACAGTGCTAGCAGAAATGCAAAATGGTACCACCTTAATGTTATTAAGAAAATCATAAGGAAGAGAAATACATTTACAGTACTGTAAAAACTCTGCATAAAAGTGAGCCTGCACAGTTCAAAGGTGTTGTTTAAGGGTTTACTGTATTAGATTCTACTATACTTGCTTTCATACATCCTTGTGTCCATTTGTCAACCCATCTTATTTTGATGTATTTTAACGACCTCAGTATATTTCCCCTAAATACTTCAGCATGCATATCAGACATAATTATCCATGTTATTGCATGAATCTGTTTCTTGTTCCTTTTTACCACTGAGTAGTGTTCCATTGCATGGATATACCCAGTGGTTTATCCATTTGCCTGTTGATGGATATTTAAGTTATTCCCACTTTGGGGTTAGTATGAGTAAAGCTGCTATGAACGTTCATATACAAGTCTTGTAGAGATAAATGCTTTCATTTATTTTGAGTAAGTGCTGAAGAGTACCTTTGTTGGGTCATATGGTAAGTATACGTTATGATAAATAGCCAAACTGTTTCCTGGGTGGTACCATTTTGCATTTCTGCTAGCACTGTTTTAAAGTTTCAGTTGATCTGAGGCACCTGGATGGCTAGGTGGGTTAGGTCATGATGCCTTGGGCTCAGGTCATGATCTCAGGGTCCTGGATCGAGTCCCACATCTGGCTCTCTGCTCGGCGGGGAGCTGCTTCTCCCTCTCACTCTGCCTTCCTCTCTGCCTACTTGTGATCTCTCTCTGTCAAATAGATAAATAAAATCTTTAAAAAAAAAGTTGCAGTTCATCTCTCTCCTCACTGATACTTTACATTGTCAGTTCTTTTGATTTTAGCCATTCCAGTAGGCTTTTATTTATTTTAAAGATTTTATTTATTTATTTTATTTATTTATTTGACAAGAGACAGTGGGAAAGGGAACACAAGCAGGGGGAGTGGGAGAAAGAGAAGGAGGCTTCCCACCAAGCAGGGAGCCGATGCGGGGCTTGATCCCAGAACCCTGGGGTCATGACCTGAGCAGAAGGCAGCCGCTCAACCAACTGAGCCACCCAGGCGTCCCCCATGGTGAGATCTATATTGGAAATACATTGAGATCCATATTGGAATATCGGTCTACGGATTTTCCGTATTTTTATTTTCAGTCTACTTGTATCTTCGAATCTAAAGTGTTTTCCCTACAGACAGTTCTATTTGGAGTCTTGGTCCAGTCTAATAAGCTTTCCTTTTGACTGGATTTTTTAGTGCGTTTCCATTTATTGATACAGCTGGATTTGCATGTGCATTTTACTTTTACTTTTTGTTTTCTATATGCCTTGTGTGGTTTCTGTCCCTCTATTTTTCTTTTACTGCCTCTTTTTGCATTAAGTGAACATTTTTAAATGCAGCATCTTAATTTCTTTAATGATTTTTCGACATATGTTTTTGAGTTATTGTTTTAGTGATTTCTCTAGGATATACCATATACATCTTAACTTATCAGAGGCAGCTGGGATTTACACTAGATAGTTCCAATGATACGTAGAAATGTTACTCCTACAGAGCTCTGTTTCTTCTTTACCTCCTTTGTGGTATTTTTTTTTATATATTGCATCAATTAATGTTACACATCCCAAAGTACATTGGTACAATTATTGCCTTACCATCTGTAGTAATTTCCTTATCCCAGTATATCTTGGCTTCTACCCACCTCCATTGTGCTATTATGGGCAGATATATTTCACATATGTTAATTTCTATTGTTATGGTCACAACAATTATATTACTTTATGCAATTACTTCTCAAATCCATTAGGAGGAAGAGAAAAATAATTTATACTGTTTTTGCTTTCTCTATTTTTATTTTCTGTTTTTAACTGAATTATAGTTTGCATATAATATGATATTTGTTTCAGGTGTACAACATAGTGACTTGACAATCATATGCATTATGAAATGCTCACCATGATAAGCATATTTACCATCTGAGTTATGTCAGCATAATACCCTCTAGGTCCATCTATGTTGTCCCAGATGGTAAGATTTCATTCTTTTGTTATGATTCAGTAGTATTCCATTTTGTGTATAAATGTATATATATGTATGCATGTGTATATGTGTATCACACCTTCTTTATCCATTCATGTATTGATGGACACTTGAGTTGCTTCCATATCTTCACTATTGTAAATGATGCTGCAATAAATATATGTATCCTTTTTAATTAGTGTTTTCATTTTCTTTAAGTAAATACCCAGCAGTGGTATATATGGTAAATACCCACCATAATTACTGGATATTATGGTATTTCTATTTTTTTTCACTGTTCATAGTTTATTTGGTATTTTAGCTGGTATGATACTTAGATAGTTGGTTGCATAGTTTTGTTACATTATATGGCTATATACACTGTATTCTGACATAGATAGTACACAGAATCAGATCCTTTAGCCCAGTTAGGTACAAGAGATGCAATATTGAATTTATGCATTGGATCCCAGGATGTGACTGGAGAAAAAAGGGTGGACTAGGCATGTTGGGTTTGGGGAAAGGAATCAGGAGTTTTCTAACACCCAGTGAATACACATCTGGTTTGAAGAGCAGCGGCAGCATGTGCAATATTGGCAGTGGTGCCCTTAGGATGGTAGAGCTGTTTTACTTTAACCAATTTAGGACTACACAAGACAGATACCATCCAGTATCAGGATATAGCTGCAGGGTTTGGTGAGCCATCCCTATTTGTAGCTTTAGGAAACTGATGTTTTTCCTAAGCTATTTTATTCTTTTAAGGTTTCATTTATTTATGACAGAGGGAGCATGAGTGAGGAGAGGAGCAGAGGGAGAAGCAGGATTCCTGCTGAGCAGGAAGCCCAACGTGGGGCTCGATCTCAGGACTCTGGGATCATGACCTGAGCCAAAGGCAGACACACTTAACTGACTGAGCCACCCAGGCTCCCACGCATATTCGAGCTCTGGCTCTAAAAAATAAAAAACAGGGGCGCCTGAGTGGCTCACAGGGTTAAAGCCTCTGCCTTCTGCTCAGGTCATGATCCCAGGGTCCTGGGATCGAGCCCTGGGCTCTCTGCTCAGCGAGGAGCCTGCTTCCCCCTCTCTCCCTGCCTACCTCTCTGCCTACTTATGATCTCTGTCTGCCAAATAAATAAATAAATAAAATCTTAAAAAAATTAAAATAAAAAATACAAAAACAAATAATTTTTAAAAAAATATTTTATTTATTTATTTGACAAAGAGGGAGATCACAAGTAGGCGGAGAGTCAGAGAGAGAGGGGAAAGCAGTCTCCCTGCACCTGAGCGGAAGGCAGAGGCTTAACCCACTGAGCCACCCAGGTGCCCTCAAAACAAATAATTTTCATCAGTTTCACTAGGGAGTAGGTCACCTGAGCTCCTCATGCTGTCATGCCTGTAGTTAATCTCTTGGCAGTATTCTCGTAACTTTCCCATAAGCTTAAATTGAATTGAAAAGTTAAGAAATTTAAAAAAGGCAAGAAAATGGTTATTAGGAATAAATAGATTATCAGGAATTAGGCATAAATAGATTAAAATATAAAGTTTTTTGCTATCTATTCTTTTTTTTAATTCTTTTTTTGGTTAATATTTTATTTATTTGACAGATGGAGATCACAAGCAGGCAGAGAGGCAGGCAGAGAGAGGAGGAAGCAGGCTCTCCGCTGAGCAGAGAGCCCGATGCAGGGCTCTATCCCAGGACCCTAGGATCATGACCTGAGCTGAAGGCAGAGGCCTTAACCCACTGAGCCACCCAGGCGCCCCTTTTTGCTATTTATTCTTATTCCCATGCATTGATAACAAACACTAGCAGTGCTTGCCTGACAACCACAACTACTTCAAACAAATGTCCTGAGTTCAGAGCATATCCAGTTACTGAGAAAGAGGACAATTTCACTTTACTCTTCGGGGTTCTTTTGTCTGGTCTAGGAATTAAATGGACACATGACAGATAAACAGGAGAATATAAAACTTATTTGCCTACCTATCAGGCAATCAGGCAGTTGAGGCTTATCTGCTATCCAGAGGTCAGGAGAAGGGGTCAGAGGTCTGGGATTTCGAAGGGAAGGAAGACGTTCACAGGAGGTTGAAAGAGTAAATGTTTGGTAAACAAATGTTTTCTGGTTGCACAGAAACAATGGGACCTAGAGAGGAATTTTAACAAACAGACTTTGCTAAATTCTTCCCAGTCTAAAACACCTAGTTCATATTATACTTTAGTTAACTATGGTCAGACATCTTCCTGCCCAGGGCAGGTCCTAGACCTATGTTCTTCTTAGTTACAGGGACATAAAATGTTCAGAGCCAAAAAATAAAAATAAAAAATAATTAAAAATTTTAAAAAATCACCTAAAGTAATCCACATGCTAAAGGGACATATTTTGGGGTCCTTTCCTACATAGTAGAGAGGCTGTGGCACAGGAGTTATTTTAATTCAAAGGGACTCATTCGGTGAGTGGGAGGGATGGGGTTTTGGAATGTAGGTGAGGTGCAGCAGAGTGCGGGTCTGGAACCCCCGGCGAAGAAAGAATTCTTGAGGCGCCTTTGGAGCAAAATGGTGGTTTTATGAAAGCCCGGGGACAGGACCCGCGGGCGGAGAGAGCTGTCCCGGGGTTGTGAGGGGCGGCGGATTATATACCTGGGAGCTGGGGGAGGTAAGGAAAAGGGAGGTTTCACAAGGATTTTCCTGTGTTAAAGACTCACAGGATACCCGCAGGCCTTGCCATTGTCAAGTTAAGGTTGTTTTTCCGTCCAGCGAGGCAGGAACAGGAAGATGGTTGGGAGGTTCCTGGGGGAACATTACGCTCTGCCCCGCCCGCCTCAAGTATCTGCCAATGGGCTGCAGGTTGGACATTTCCTTGCACCTACATTTGCTTCTGGAAGCTAGGCTGTTGGTAGAAGTGCTTTGTTCTTGTAGGTTGCTAAGACATCGGGAACCCGTGGGAGACTCATGAGTGCAGAATTGCGATCTCTATAGTCAACTCTTTGTTTTTCCTTTCCTAATCTTTAGGGCAGCCAGGAGTCTGCAGAATGTCACATGTATCCCATCTGGGGGAGGGGGTTGTAGGGTGCCGGCTTCTACTTTGTCCTCAGCTTGCCTCCTGCTCCCTCCTCAGGTGGGGGGGGGGCGATCTCTGGGCCTGGCACAGTGCCGGGCAGGTCATCAAAGTTTGTCCGCGTAAACCCGGAGAGAATCTTACAAGAGAAAGGTCGAGGGGGGCGGGACTGGAAGGCGCCACGTCCCCTAGCAGGCTTAGACTTTCAGTTTCCTTTTCCCCATCCTGCCGGCGATTTTCGGGCGTCATTGTCAGCGCAGCTTCAGAAGAGCCCCGCGGTGACCACGACCGGTATGTGCCCAGACTCGCTCCCTGGGCTCCCCTCCCAACCCTCCCGAGCCCAGAACCTTCGCTGGCCCCTGGCGTCGCCTCTCCCGCCCCTCCCACCTTCTCCGGCAGTAGCTCTTCCCGGAACTGGCCTGGGGCGGGCCATGCCAGGCAGGGTTGGGGAGAAGTGGGCCTTCCAGATGATGACTCAGTCCCCCAGGGTCCTTATTTGCTGTTTGTGGGGCAGGGACAGGTGCGGGCGGAGGGAGGGGCGGCCCCGGGACAAACCTCCAGTCGAACAGGCTCCCCCCACCCCAGATTTCAGGTGGGCCCCAGGAGGCAGCAGGGAGCCCGGGGGCTGCCCGGCGCGCCCCCGCCCACGGGGCTCTTGCCCCGCACCGGGCTCTTGCCGCGCACCGGGCTCTTGCCCCGCACCGCAGCTCCGGAGGACGCGTAAACGTTGCTTAAAATCACCCGGAGAGTCGCTCACTTCCTGGGGCAAACTGCTCAAAGGTTCGGCAGTGGCCTTTCGAAAAGCTGACGAGAAGATTACGTGTCTCCTCGTCACAGCAGTGTAAGGTGTATTTCAGCAAGCCGCAGGGAAACTTCTTTGCTAAAGTTTGGAATGACTGCTACGAGTTTTGTAAAGTCTTAGCATAGACTTGTTCCCTGATCCCAGCCTTTCCCCTTCTTCGAAACAAACAAAAAACCCCAAAACAAAACCCGAAAAACCTGGGAAACGTTAAGTTGATTTCAGGATGTTCCTGCTTGATAGTGTCCGTATTTGGACAGGACATGTTCTTCTTAAACATTAACAGGGGAATGCAACAGAACAAAGGCCAGGGAGGTATGTTTTTGTTCTAGGGAACAGGAAATGAGTAGGGCGTGGGGTAGTAAGGACTCCGGAGCCCTCTCGAATTATTTTCATTTGTTGACATTTGAAATTTGTTTACGCAATGAGACTTCAGTCCCAATAGGGAGAGAGCTATGTCGCGCGTTTTGGACACGGACAAACTTGGATAATCTAAAACTAAGACTGGGCTCTGGTGGGCTTGACCTACTTTAGGTAAGATATTTCAGCGAAGAGGGACAGAAGTTTTGGTATTTTCCCTCTACTGGTTCCCCAAAATAATTTTACAAAAAAGTTTCATGGGGGCGCCTGGGTGGCTCAGTCCTTAAGCGTCTGCCTTTGGCTGAGGTCGTGATCCCAGAGTCCTGGGAGAGTCTCGGGATCGAGCCCCGTAGGCGGCTCCCTGCTCGGCGGGAGGCCTGCTTCTCCCTCTCCCCCTCCCCCTGCTTGTGTTCCCTCTCGCGCTGTGCCTCTCTGTGTCAAATAAATAAAATCTTAAAAAAAAAAAGTTTCAATGGGAGAAAATTTGGCTTAACCCCAAAATTAAAAAGGAAAAAAAAAAAAAAAAAAGAAAAGCCTCAGGACTGGAGGGGAATTTCGAACGTTTGCCGTAGAGGAGTTTTCACTCTTCCTGTCAACATCTGTCTTTCTTACAGCTTCTAGGATGGACGTCCTGATTAAAATGGCTTTTTCTAACGACTGAACGTTTTCCATTTTCTGTTTTTCACTGACGTGTGCACCTCTCTTTAGCATTACTTGCTGGCTGGCACCCGCTTTCGAAGGGGAGTCTGCCGCGGTGGGGGGCACCCTGCGGTCCGGGAGTCGCGCCCCGCCGCGCTGGGACCCGGGGGGCGGCGCGGTCGCCGCTGTCCGGGGGCGCGGGCGCTCCGGGAAGCTGCTGCGGAAATAGGTCGGTCGGTGCGGCGCGCTGGAGTCGCAGCTTCGGCCGCAGCGCGCGGGTGGGGCGCGGCCGCAGCGCCCACTCACTCTCCGCCAGCAGCACGTAATTCCCCCGAGCTCCACGTGGTCCTCTGCCTCCCCCGGGGAGGGTTTCGGGACAGTGGCGGGTGTGCCCTCGCGGAGTTTTTCTTAGGGGCGGGGGCGGAGGCTTCTCAAACCTTACGTCTCCGGTGGGCTGTCAGAAGGAGGCGCACCGCGCTTCGCGGGAGGAGGGCCCGGAAGCCACCTGGAGCGTCCACCTGCCGATGGGTGCGCCGCTCTCCTGCAGTCCCGGAGTACTCCCAACGCCGCATTCCCGGAGCTGCGGGTCCCTCGCGGGTGGGTCTCGCTCCCGCCCGCCATCCAGCGGGAAGAGCCGGGGCTTCCCGGGCGTGAGTAGACCGACAATCCCGTCCGCCTCTCTTCTCTCGACCTGCGCCCCGCGCTGGAGTCACCTGGGCTCCCGGGGTGTGAGGGCCCTGGTCCTGATCCCCCTCCCCTCCCCGCCAGAAGTGGACTGAGCCGCTCTCAGCCCTTCTGGCCCGCTGGGGCACTTGCCTGCAGCAGTCCCGAGTCGCCAGGGGTGTCCCGTTAAATCTCAGGAATGGACCCCGTTCGATTATTTCTTCCTCGTAGGGCCACCAAGTCTAATTAAACTCGTGTTTATGGACAGAACTGCCTCCTTTCCTTTGATTCAGTGCAATCCTGCCAACATTTATTGAGCTCCTATGGGCCAGGCTGAGTTCTGGGTGCTGGGGACATAGAGATGCATCTGAACTTGATTCCTTACCCCAGGAGCCCACAGAGTGGTTGGGGAAGATGAGCAAAGTTACTTCCACGGGTAACTTAGATTCAAGGCAGCCTAGACAGGGGCCAGCGACGGCCAAGAATGGGAGGAAGACCACGTTGGAGAAGTAATGACAGGTAACAAGCAGCGTGTACTCACGCTCATTTTTGCTTTCCTTACTCTATACATCAGTGAGGTTAAGAACCTATCATTAGGGCAATGCCCTATTTCTCCTTTATGTTCAGCTCTTGCCACTTACTCTAGGAAGACTTCATAACCCCCCACCATATGTTCCCTTCCTCTCTACTTTCATACACTTGGTGGCTGTCTTTACACTTAACATAACACTCTGTACTGTAATGCTTTTCTTCAAAAACTTCCCAGTCAAGCTCAGGTCATGATCCCAGGGTCCTGGGATCGAGCCCCGCATCAGCAGGGAGCCCGCTTCCCTTCCTCTCAAGTTGTAATATAATTACTTTCCCAGTCAAGTTGTAATATAATTACCTGTGTTAAAATATATGCCAAGTAAATAGAGAAAGCCCTTAGGAGTCCCCCATTCCCTAAGATAATGGAAGGTTGAAGTTTAATGTTTTTTTTCCAGACATTTTATGCACACAGATACAGACTTTGAAATGTTTATATATATATATTCTTATTTTGTATGATGCTGTTTCTTCAATTGCATCTCAGCAATGTCTATTTTTTCCTATTAACATCTCTTCTTTTCTTAGCTGGAATTTCGCTCCCCTCTGGCATCAGTGTTTCTTTCTAATGAAAGATTTTTTTCCTAATGACCACTTTTCTTGTTTTTGAGAATGTGTGTATCCACAACTTACACTTAATTCATTTGCTTGTTTATATATTTCCAATGTCTTTTCTCCCTCAATTCTGGGTTTAGAGAAGTCATTTCTTCCTTGACCCCATGTACATATGAATATATGCATATATATATATTTTCTTTCCAGATAAAGCTGCTTTTTTCCCTGTTGGTCTCTGCTTTTAGCCACTTTGTCTTTATTTGGCCATTTAAGTTTTTGTGCAAAACAGACCAACGGCTTCTTCATTGTTTTCCTCTTATTCTATACATTGGGTTGGGTGTCATTTTTGGTAGTTCAGTGTTTATGAAAGAACGAATGTTCACCCATGGGATACCGCTTTCATCTGTATATTCAAGATGGTTTGTGTCTTCTCCAGTTGGAGAAATTAACCCATTTTATTTATGTTAATATCTATATACTTAATTTTTCACTATAATTAAAAAAATTCCCTTGCAGCTACTTGCTCCAAGGTTTAAAATGTTCCTCAGGCTAATGGCTTCAGTCTATCATCTGATTTTACAAGTGGGAACCAAAGCTTCCTCATCTACTTGTTAAATTCTTGAGCTTTCTTTTCTTTTCTTCTTTTTTTTTTTTTAAAGGAAATGCATTTTTAAATTTTTAATTTTTTAAAAAATATTTTATTTATTTTTTAGAGAAAGAGTGCAAGCTCAGGCAGGCAGAGTGGTAGGCAGAGGCAGAGGGAGAAGCAGGCTTCCTGCCAAGCAAGGAGCCCAATGTGGGACTCGATCCCAGGACGCTGGGATCATGACCTGAGCCGAAGGCAGCCGCTTAACCAACTGAGCCACCCAGGCATCCCTTTCTTTTCTTTTTTAAAAATCTTTTGGATCTTCCCTTTAACTTCCTATATCTCTTTTGTTTGTTTTTAGTTTTAGATTTTACTTGAAGCTTTCAAAAAGTACAGTTTTTAAAATCAGTGGTTTTGGTTTTAAAGAGTAGACACATGACAAATCTGGCTTGGATACTATTTGGTGAATGAACCAAATTCCTTGCAAGAATGACCAAAGCTTGATTCAGAGTTGAGTAAAATAAATCAGTAATAAGTGAATCCCTTCATTCAGCATGTACTGAGCACCTGTGTGCTCTTTTTCAGCTGGATTGTCAACAGGAATGTCAAGGAGCCTAGAAAGAGGGAGTGGGAAGGAGATCAGAACAGTTAAATAGGTACCAGAGATAGTGATGGGGCTGAGGCAAATGGGGAATTTTATTTTCTTCTTTACTTTTCTCCATTCTCCAGATTTTCTTATAGCATGCAAGGAGTGCTTTAATAATTAGAAAAAAGAATGCTATATAGAAAGAATGGCAAGGGCTTTATATCTCCAATATTATGCACAACTCATGCATGAAAAGGACTATCTCCTAATGGGCCAACCTTGGAGAATCCATTGTATGAACTGAGCAAGTAGACTTGCTAGGTTGACTTTTTAGTTCAAGTTGTATAGTTGTATAAATGGGCTTCAGTGCAGAGAAATGTCTGTTAAATATTTTATTTTGGTGTGGCATAATGGATACCTTGGACAGTTAGGGTTGTTTCTTGAGACCGTTAAGATTCTTTTGATGAAAACCTTGAGCAGAAGGATTGTGTATTTTCCGATTGTGGTTGCCTAGTGATAAAGATGACGTCACTACAAAGAACCGAGGTTAGGTCACAGCCCTCCTTTGCTCTACTTGGAACTAAGATCTGGTGTTTGAACTCAGGCTTTGTTACAGCATTAAAATATGTCATGTGCTTCGGATACCAGATGGTTTGGAGGCAAAGTTGACATTGTGTGAGAAAGACAGAGAGACCCGACTTCGGTCAACCACATTTTACTGTCACCTGTTGGGGCCGATGCCCGTTCCCGGGGAGGTATGGCCATCATGCTGTGATGATACAAAGAAGTTACTGGCCAAGTCTGTGTAGACTCTTCCCAGGGAAGCTTCACACAGTAGGAGATGCTTCAGCTGGCCCTAAAAGCTGAGAAGGGTTTTTCTGGACAGGTAAGTGGAAGAGGGTAGTCCAAGCAAAGGCATACATGCGCAGAGGAGGAAGGAGGCATGGGAAAGAACTCTGTCTTGAGGTTAGGTTGAAGCTAAATGTGCAGAGTGTGTGTTAATGAGAGATGAGGGCAGCTGCTGGACCATGAGAAGCTTGAATGCAAAGAAAATTGGAACCTGCAAGGAGAGATGAGAAATCACTGGAAGGTTTGCATTAGGAACATGGCCTAGTTCAAGTATGGACTTCAGAAAATTCATTCTGATAGAAGATTGATTTGGAGGGGATGAGACCACAGGCAGGAAAAACAGAAGGGCCAGGAGAAAAGTCTGGGGGAGAGGTAGATGCTAGGGTACACCCTCATTTAAGGAACAGGTTCAGAAGGAGGGTGCTGAGGAGTCAGAGAAGGTTGGGGAGGGACTGTGTAGCATATGGTGGTGTGAGGTGAGCCAAAGGAGTTTCTAGTAGGGATTAAGCAGCAGCATCAGATGGGATAGAGTGCCTAGGTAAAAGAGAACTGCCAAGTGACTTGGATGAGGCCATTAGGTCACCAAGTCCCCTACAAGAGCACCGTTGGCAGGACTGAGACACCAGTGTGAGCACAGTGAGGCACTCACCTTAGGCACAACTTTTAAGGGGGTGCTCAACTCAGGAATCAGGACAAATATTTTAGTGCAATATTTTGAAAAAAATTGACATTCATGGAAAAAATTCACAATAAACGAACTATCAAAATTTAAAATAGACACAGCATCAGCTTACAGATTTTTCTTTGGCCCCGGTTCCAGTATGGCTGTGTACTGAGTGTTGTTTTGTAAGGGATACGGTGAGAGGGAGGATACAGTAAGGGCATACTGAGTGAATCAAAATTGTGAGACTTGAGGCACTGAGTGCAGACTCTTCCTTCATGAGGTTCCAGCTTTATGTGAAGGGAAATAAGGTGAAACGGTGGTTGGCCTCGGGATCTCAGGCTTAAGGGTTTTTTGTTTTTTTCATGTTATTTCTCTTTTTAAGAAAGGAGAGACTTGAACGTGTTTATAAGCTGGAGGTAGAGAGCCGTTGGTGTGGTCTTTCCCCCTCTCCTCAGCATGACTTGCTACTCTCAGTATAGGAGTGATGGAGGCTCACCGTCCAAAGGTGGGATGCTGGGGTGGCCAACCATCCGGAGACTCCTGGGACTGAGGAGTGTCCTGAGAACACAGACAGGACTTCTGGCAAGCCAGGACCAGTCCTGTACTGGAGGTGTTTGCAGAGTTGGTGGTCAGGAGGCAAAGGGCAAGACCATTGCAGACGCTGGTCAGAGAGAGTTCCCACGTGCTCTAAGCCTAGTCTGGCGTGAAAAGGAAGTGAGGTCATTATCTGGTAGCAACTTGTGAAACTCCATTTATTCATTGATTCATTCAACAAATACTGATTAAATGCCAACTAAGAGTCAGGCCCTTGCACAGGAATTGCGTAGATTATCCTTCTTTGGTGGTTAAGGTCAGCTGGTGCTCAGGACCCATTCTCATCTCTGTCTGGAGGATGGAAAGGTACAATCTGCATTTCCTAGACTCCTTTGCAGCTGGCATGTGACCTAAGTTCTGCCAACTACGTGCACTCAGGTAAGATTTGTTCACAGAAGTGAGGTAGAGGCCAACTGCTTTTCTTAGTTTCTCTGTTGAAAGGTGTGATGGTGGTGAGGTAGGGATTTGGGCAGTGGCCTTACGGTGTCCAGTCACCAGCTTTGGAGATGTTGGAAGCAGGTGGGATGGTCGACTGCTTTCTGATCTCTGGGTCACTGTATGCAGGTGAGCCCAGCACTCTCAGTGCACTCCCCATTGCCCTGGCTGAGAGAAGATCTTTTGGGGTGCTGTAGGAGCCTTTCTCAGAAGCTCAGGCAAGAACACTTTCTACCCAGCCCTTGGAACAGTTTTGTAAGCATCCATATTAAGTTTATTTCTGTTGAAAATACCTGGAGTGCTTCTTGTTTCTAGAACCTGACACGGCTCCTTTATTAGACGGTGTCATGGGTATTAACGCTGATGACCTTGGCTTTGTTTGGTGTTAAATAGCAACTGTTCCATGACTTCTACTTGAGAAATGAAACTAGAACTGGTCTTGGGTTTAGTTGCTTTGCCTATGAAGGTCGGGGACAGTTTGAAGCACTGTGGAGAGTTTGTGTGGGTGTGGAAAAGAAAAGGGAGACAGTTATCAAACTAGAATTTTCCAGTGAGGGCAGGAGAGGAAAGGGGGATTGCTTACAAACTTTAGAAAACATACCCAGATGCCAGTTTTATCTGGTGAGGGAAGGTGAACCGCTTAAAACAGTGGAGTGAAGCAAAACTGACAGAATACCGATCGATCAGGAGGACTGGGTATTTGAAAGCAAACAAGAAAAAAGAGTTGGGCTTGGATTACCCCTTTGTCCTTCAGCGGAGGGAGGTGAAGCAAGTGACTTCTGGGGAGGTGAGCGGAGTGTGGAGCTGTGCAACTCAGGGAGGGGGGCCTCGGAAGTGGCAAACACCCTCTTTTCTCAGAACTTTTCCTTCTGCCTGCCACCGCCTGCTAACCCCCTCTGCCCCGTCTTTGGAACCATGTTAAATAAAATCCGATGTGTTCTTTTGGAGGATAACTTTGGGATGCCTCTGGGCTCTCTTGGACACACTCTGCCTCTCCTCTTCTCCGCGACACTTGTGCACAACAGTGCTTGTTAACTGAACTGGTGGAAGCTGGGTGTGGAAGAGACAAATTAATTTCTTAGTTTGAAAACCTCTAGGGTGGGGTGTCTGGGTGGCTCAGTTGGTTAGGCGTCTGCCCTTGGCTCAGGTCATGGCCCTGGAATCTCGGGTTCAAGCCCCATGTCCGGCTTCCTGCCTATCAGAAAGTCTGCTTCTTCCTCTCCTTCTGCCCCTCCTTGCTTGTGTTCTCTCTCTCTCACAAATAAATAAATAAAATCTTTAAAAGAAAATAAAAGGGGACGACTGGGTGGCTCAGTTGGTGAAGCGGCTGCCTTCGGCTCAGGTCATGATCCCAGCGTCCTGGGATCGAGTCCCACATCGGGCTCCTTGCTCGGCAGGGAGCCTGCTTCTCCCTCTGCCTCTGCCTGCCTCTCTGACTGCCTGTGCTCTCTCTCTCTAACTAATAAATAAATAAAATCTTAAAAAAATTTTTTTAAAAAGAAAATAAAAGGAAACGACAAGGTTCCTCTTTGGTTTATTATTGTTTTCCTTTCTTTTTAAAAAAATACCTTATTTATTTATTTGACAGACAGGCAGAGATGACAAGTAGGCAGAGAGGCAGGCAGAGAGAGAGAGAGGAAAGCAGACTCCTTGCTGAGCAGAGAGCCCGATGTGGGACTCGATCCCAGGACCCTGAGATCATGACCTGAGCTGAAGGCAGAGGCTTAACCCAGTCAGCCACCCAGATGACCCTATTATTGTTTTCAAATTTTATTGCACTGTGGTCAGAGAGTGTGGTATAAGGTACATTTATTTTGACATCTATATACCTATTTCTCAGGTTATAAAGTAAAATGTTACAAATTCAGTCATTTCCCCATGCATTTTTGTCTAGTCATATTCTCTTCATCCTATAATGGAAACCACTTTTCTGAATTCAGTATTTATTATTACTATGTGTGTTTTCATATTTTTACCACACACACACATTGCTAAGCAATATATGGTTATTGTTTTTCACATTTAGGATTTTAACATAAATTAGTCATATGGTATGTATGCTTTAGCAACTTGCTTTCTGCTTCAGAAAAATATTCGTTTTGTTTGTGAGATCCATGTAGTTCTAGTTCATTCATTTTTCAGGTATGTATACTGTTTCATTAAAGACTATGACATTTTATTATCTTTATCAGATATTGCCAAATTGTTCTTCAAAGTAGCTGTACTGATTTATGATTCCTCCAGAAACACTGGAGATTGTATATTTCTCTGACATTTGGTAACAGATACTAGCATTTAACTGATGTGAAATAATACCTCATTGTACTTTAAATTTGCATTTCTCTGACTACCTTATGGCTCAAACATCTTTTCATATCCTTAGTAGCTATTTGGGTTTTTTTCTTAGTAGCTATTTGGGTTTTTTTCTTCTGGGAAGTGCCTGTTGCCTGTTTTCCCTTGGAGTTGCTTGTCTTATACTCATTGATTTGCAGAAATTCTTTCTTTCTTCCTCCCTTTCTTTCTTTCTTTCTCTCTATCACTCTTTCTTCCTTTCTTTCTTTCATGTCCAGAACTTTAGTACAAGTGGAATTGACTTATAAATGATTGGAGGAAAGGATCCCTATTTCTCCCCTATATGTATTGAATAAGCAGTTGTCCCAGCACCATTTCTGGATGTCAGTGTGCTTTCTCTATTGATTGGCAGGACCCCCTCAGTCCTCTGTGTGTGGGCTGATTTCTGAGTTCTCACCTGTGTATTGGCTGCTGTATTATGTATGCCGGTACTATATTATATTTGTATAAAACTTTCATGTCTGGTAAGGCAACTTCCTCCAACTGGTTGTTCTTAAAACTTGTATTGGCGGGGTGCCTGGGTGGCTCAGTGGGTTAAAGCCTCTGCCTTCGGCTTAGGTCGTGATCTCAGGGTCCTGGGATCGAGCCCCGCATCGGGCTCTCTGCTCGGCAGGGAGCCTGCTTCCTCCTCTCTCTCTGCCTGCCTCTCTGCCTACTTGTGACCTCTGTCTGTCAAATAAATAAAATCTTTAAAAAAAACACTTATATTGGCTATTCTTTTTTTTTTTAATTTTCTTTATTTGACAGACAGATAAAATCTTTAAAAAAACACTTATATTGGCTATTTTTTTTTAAAGATTTTATTTATTTATTAGTTAGAGAGCGAGCGAGCGCGAGCGCGAGCACAGGCAGACAGAGAGGCAGGCAGAGGCAGAGGGAGAAGCAGGCTCCCTGCTGAGCAAGGAGCCTGATGTGGGACTCGATCCCACGACGCTGGGATCATGACCTGAGCCGAAGGCAGCCGCTTAACCAACTGAGCCACCCAAGTGTCCCTAGCTCAGGGTTTCTTAATCTTGGCACTCTTGGTGTCTGCACTTGGATGATTCTTTGTTGTGGAGGATGTACACTGAGGGATGTTCAGCACCATCCCTGGCCTGATGACCAAAATTGTGTCATGTCATTATCAGATGTCCCCTGAGGGACAAAACTGCCATGGATCCAGAAACATTGATTTGGCCTGTTGCAGAAATTTTCCTTATTTTCTGGAAAGTTTTCATATTTATTTAAATTCTTTCAGATGTAGGTTCCTCAGATGGGAATTTATTTGTGTTGTGTACTGCCATGGTGATTTTTATTTGGGGCATGACACATTTTTAAGCATGAACTTGCCTCCCGTGGAATGGATGTCTTCTACACCCTGGGTTATGAAGGCAGCCTTGTGGGGTAGTTTTCAGTTTGCCTCTGAAGGTCTTACAGGCTTCCCTAGTTTGAGAGTGACTTGTATGTTAATGTCTTGGTTTGGGATTGAAAGAAACCCCAACACAGTAGTGATCCCTTGGACCCTCACCCTACTTCTCCCTTCCATGCTCCCCTTTCTCAAGTGCCTGCCACCTTTAGCTGTAAGTAACCGCCTTGACAGCGCCGTGACATGGATATTCGTATTTGGCTGGAGGTTGGCCTGACTCATCACGGGATCTGTAGTTTTCCTTTTCGTATTTTTTCTGAATATGCCAGATGCTACCACTGAGTAATTTGGATTTTGCTGCCAAACTATACCTCATTAGTACAGAGGGAAGACAGCGTGCCCGTTCTCTTGCTGAGTGTGCGTGACTGGCAGAAAGTCCTGATATAATGGTTGGAGGGAACGAACGGAGCAGATGATTTTTTTTTTTTGAGAAGATAATATTTTTAAAAAATGATTATCTAATGTTGTTAACTTCTTGACGGCGTTGTTATATCATTGACGACTATGAATCACCAAAGTTGGCTACTGTTTTTAAAAATAGGGAATTAGGGGCGCCTGGGTGGCTCAGTTGGTTGTGTCTGCCTTCTGCTCAGGTCATGATCCCCGTGTCCTGGGATCGAGTCCCACTGTGGGGAGATGGGCTCCCTGTTCAGCTGGGAGTCTGCTTCTCCCTTGTCCCTCTACCCCTCCCCCTTGCTTGTGCTCTCTCTCTCAAATAAAAAAATAAAATCTTTAAAAAAATAAATAAAAATAAGGAATTGAACACTTGATTTCTCTTTGGTTCTTTTTCAGATAAGTCTTGTGAATTTGGATAATGTCTCATTTATTCCTCTTGTGTTTAATGCCCTCTTACTTATTTGATACCTTCTGGTGGGTATGAATATTTTATAGATGGATTAATAATGACTACTAACAAAATTGTGACTTTTGGTCAATAGAATAAGGACTTGACTTCCTCCCATGGAAATAGTTTATATTATTGTTAACCTGTGAATAGAGTATGAATTTAGGGTCTCTGGAATGCGTAAAATTGTTCCTAAGCTTTCAGATTAAAACTAAAAAGTAGTCTGAGGGCCACTTTTTCTACTTTCATTGAGCAGTCATTTAGTAAATTCCAGTTTTCCAGTTATTCATAATGGCTGTATAGAAGTGAGGTTTGGATCAATGGGCATGAGATTGGCAAAGACACACCAATACTGATTAGCAAGCAGACATAAGGTGAAATGTCTATTTTATTAAGAACTCACCCATTTAATCTGATTGTGGGAAGGCCAATGTGAAAGACATAAATGAATGTTCTACTTTATTTATTTATTAAGATTTTATTTTTTTATTTAATTGACAGAGACACAGCAAGAGAAACACAAGCTGGGAGAGTGGGAGAGGGAGAAGCAGGCTTCCCTCTGAGCAGGGAGCCTGATTCAGGGGCTCCATCCCAGGACCCGGGGATCATGACCTGAGCCGAAGGCAGGCGCTTAATGCCTGAGCCACCCAGGCGACCCAGATGGTCTACTTTAAAATAAAATATTTTAAATTTTTGAAAAGTAAAATTTAAAATAAATTGGATTTTGTTACTTTCAGACGCTAAAATGCTCATTAATATTTTCATTGATGGGGAACTGTGGATCTCTAGGAAGTTGTGTTTACTCTAAGAATCTATTTTGTCTTTTTATCTTTGACAGTAAGAACTATTTAATGTCCCATATACCACTTTTTGCTTTGACTGCCAGGAAACTCAGGGACAAATTCACAGTTTGCTAAAATTTGTTTAGGCCTTTCTGGCCTGCATATTTGCTTTGTCTTCTCTAGCTTTCCACCCCATTTCGACTTTCTAACATAATGATTTTTTAACCTAATTTTTCCCCCTCATCTCATAGAAAAATTTACTTGGATTTAGTGTTGCTATTATAAGATGCCTCCAATCTACTGTGGACTGAAATTGTGCATAAATAAATAAAAAAGTTCAGTGTTCCTTTCATTAAATATAGCTAGATAGGTATATAAATCCACTTGTAATCAAATACGTAGTAATAGCAACTTACAGTGGGGTTCTGTTTGCAATTATTATTATTATTTTTTTTTTGCTAAGATAAACTTTTAGCCTCAAATGTTCTCTAATAGAAATAGACAAGGTACTCTCTCTGAGCACAAGAGATTATTTAACATAAAATATAGCTATGAAACTTTAGTATTTATTGCTATGAAACTTTAGAATTAACAGTGGCTGCCATTTGCAACTTAAATTTTGAAAAAGAATAGGTTGAGTTTCTTTTTTTTTTAAGATTTTATTTATTTATTTGACAGACAGGGATCACAAGTAGTCAGAGAAGCAGGCGGAGAGAGAGGGGAAGCAGAGTTCCCGCTGAGCAAAGACCCTGATGCAGGGCTCGATCCCAGGACCCTGGGATCATGACCTGAGCTGAAGGCAGAGGCTTCAACCCACTGAGCCACCCAGGCGCCCCAGTAGGTTGAGTTTCATTGGAACAATTAAGAATACATCTACGGCATTACCGCCCTTTGCTCCCACCCAAGTCCAGCCCTGGGACCAAGAACCTTCCCCAGATTTTCCATTCTTCTTCCTTCCTTCCACTAATACCACCGGGAACTCCTGTGATCATTGCTGACCAGAAGGTTGTTTGAGAGGAAGGGGCCTCTGCCGCTTCCAGAGGCTCAGGGTCTGAAGCCGTGATCCAAACTTGACAAGGGCTTTTGCTCAGCTAAAGGGGCCCGTCCAGTGAGCATTCCTGATGAAGTTGTGAAAATGACCCCGGACTCTGCAGACATTTCTTTCTGCTCAGGAGGGGTTTTAGAGCAGGAGATGACTGGGAGAGCAGGGGTGGAGTAGTTCTGATCCCCTGTAGAAGGTCTCTTGTCAAGACTCGTATTTGTTCAAACCTACCTGGTCCGTGTCACTTCAATTGAGAGTTAACCCTGTGACACCAGTTTTTCTAGTCTATTTAGTTGCTTAGTCACTGGGCTTTTTCTTCTTCCTCCTCCCACTAAGATTATTCATATACCATTTGGTTATTAACCGCTCTCATTTGTGATTTTCTTCGTACCGTATTTGACATTCTCATAAATTCTGATAAAGCCTGTGGGATTTTTGGAGGATAATCTGTTTCTGGTTTCACTTCCTCTAAAATGTAGGCTATCTTCTTTGTCTGGCTTGGTGTTTCAATCAGTTGCTTCTGTCTACCTTAAATAGACATTAACAAGGTATATCTAATCTGCTAGGTTAGAGAGA
The DNA here is from genome assembly GCA_003697995.1 of Taxidea taxus jeffersonii. NCBI lineage: Eukaryota > Metazoa > Chordata > Mammalia > Carnivora > Mustelidae > Taxidea > Taxidea taxus. The sequence goes on along the minus strand of ML105146.1, from coordinate 140,331 downwards.
CCAGCGAGCAAGAACCTCTACCTTGAACTGGAGACAGAAATTACTTCGCTAAGAGGACGAAAAGATTCCCTTTTAAGCACAGAACTCCATTGGAAAGGATTTTGGAAGACATGAAGAAAAGCATCGGAAATGAAGTCAGCAGGCTCATGGCCTCTTATTGACTAGAGTGGAGTTTTATCTCGGCAGTTTTTTGGCACGACACTGTGCACGATGTCTACTGAGGTCATCCATCAGGTTGAGGAGGCCCTTGATGAAGACGAGAAGAAAATGCTCCTTTTTTTGTGCCGGGACGTGGCTGCCGATGTTGCTCCGCTTAACGTCAGGGACCTCCTGGATATTTTAAGTGAGCGAGGAGTGCTGTCTGCCATGGGCTTGGCTGAGCTTCTCTACAGAGTGAGGCGATTTGACCTTCTCAAGCGGATCTTCCAGATGGACAGAAGGGCAGTGGAGGCCCACCTGCTCAGGAACCCTGGCCTTATTTCAGACTACAGGTAACTGATCAGCAATTCCCAAGGCTGGACCTGGTGAGAGGGAGTGAGGTGCTCCCAGCTTGTGAACAAGGGAAACGAGGACCGTAAGAAAATGCAGGGATGTCACCTCCTTTACCCACAGATTTGAATGCCTTATGATGTTACTTCATTCCCTTGAAGTCTTCGAATTCTTAGAACGTGTTTGCTTAAAGTAATTGGGTAGAAGATCATAAAGAAAGTGGAAGGGTTGGGTAGCATGTGGGTTTGCCTGATGGATAGGATGAGAGAGAGAAGGATGACTAAGAGATAGTAATTCTTGCCGTCCCCTGAATGTGAGATCTGCAGTGGTCTCTCCTAGCTTATTTTCTGTGATGTCAGACTGGCAAATTCTGAGAAAGGAAATAACAAGTCTGACAGTGATCTTCCTGACCTTTGTAGAGCTCTGTGATCCCTCCTGAGTCCGCTTTGGTCTTTCCCCCGCTGAGGCAGTTAGTGGGGTGGGCTCCCTTTCTGTGAGTTCCTCTGAGGTCCTTGCCCCCTGACGCTCAGTGGTCCAGGGGTGCAGGACGAGCATCCCGCCGATTAACCAGCTGTAGGCCCCTTTCAGTTCTGAGAGGAGTGGTCCCAGGAGGCCCCTTTAGTTCAGTTTTTCCTTCCTCCTGTTTACCTTCTACTCTCTTGGGAGGTTCAGAGAAGCACAGAAGCCTTTCTTCAGGCTGCATTTCTGGAGAAAGGAAGATACCCTGTAACCTTAAATTAATGGTTCCTTTTTCTCCAGACCACCAGTCTTCAGTTGTACCAATGACACATTATTTGGAGAAGATGTGTATTATTAAGAACTATATTAAGGAGAGCTGAAAGCGTTATAGGCCTTGGAAAGTGTCTGCAGCTTAAGGTCTAGAGGCCTGTTTCAAGTCCCAGTGAGAGACTGAGCCTGCCACTGACGTTGGTTGGGTCTTCCTTTTCCTGTTTGAGAAGCAAAAAAATGACGCAACCCGATTTCACAAGTTTGTTGGTGGAGATCAGTTGTACTAATGGAGTTTGCGAAGTACTTTTAAACCTGTGCAGCCCTCTACAGATGCAGGAGTTCAGTATTACTGCTCTAGTTACTCTTCGTCTTCTCCTCTTCAACGATCATACAATGGCAGTGATGTTCTTGACACGTTTTCGGAGGCACTGGGTTTCAGTGAACAAGTTAGGGCACTCTCCATTTCCTGTCTCCTTGCTATGGCGAGTGTGGACTGTTCCTCAGGGCCTCTGGGCAGAGAGACTGGGCATTGGAATGCTAGATTCACCGATGCATCTGTTCAGTGGCCTTTCTTTTGGGTCGACATATGCCAGGTGTTTGGTAAGCACTAGAGCCAAATGGACGAAGCATCGTCCATCGTGAAGAATTTGAGAGCGTGGGGCACCTGGGTGGCTCAGTGGGTTGGGCCTCTGCCTTCGGCTCAGGTCATGATCCCAGGGTCCTGGGATCGAGCCCCACATCGGGCTCTCCGCTCGGCAAGGGGCCTGCTTCCCCCTCCCCCTCTGCCTGCTTCTCTGCCTGCTTGTGATCTCTCAAAATAAATAACATCTTAAAAAAGAAAAAGAATTTGAGAGCACAATGGGGAAAACAGCCTTCTGAAGCAGTGAGGACAATGTCAAGGCGATAATGCCAACCACATGGTGTCCTGGGAGCCCAGACGAAGTGTGATGGTGGCTCCCACCAGAGCAGAAGTGACTGACTCAAGGGAAGCTCTCCACCAAGTCACCTACGGTCACAATCCCCAGGCTCTAGATGCCTTTTACCCTTCGAGTTCAAGAGTGGCCAGGACATCCCAGGGATGACTTCCTTTAGAAGCTTGCAACTCAAAGTATGGTCCCTGGGTCTGCAGCACTGGCATCCCCTGGGAGCTTGTAAAGCAGAGAAGACGAGATCACTTAGAATTCTATTTCTGTCTTCCATCTTAGTCATATATGTTCTTCGCTTATTTCATCATAACGTCTGGGGGAACTAGGGGATTCTTCAGGGAAGTTTTTATTCTCTGAGTTGTTTTTAGAGCAGTTAGTTGGAAAGAAAGGTACTCTTTCCCACTGAAAGCAGGGGAAGGACAAATTCCCTTTTTGAGTTCCCTTAAGGTACCTTCCTGGTGTGGCCTAGGCTTTCTGTTCTATGGGGGTGTATGTCAAATGGGGGCCTGAGCTAGCCTTTTAACCAGTTACTGGCATAGTGGAGGCACAGACTCTTGTTTCTTTCTCCTCCTCCTCCTCCTCCTCCTCCTTCTTCTTCTTCTTTTTTACTAGGATGGTATCTGAATTTACTTAAAAAAAACTTGTCTGGTTTACAGGGTGCTGATGACAGAGATTGGTGGTAATTTGGAAAAATCTGATTTGTCCTCATTATTTTTCCTCATGAGGGATTATCTTGGTCGAAAAAAGGTAGCCAAGGATAAGGTGAGTTTTCTTTTTCTTGGTTCATGTTCCCAAGAGCCTATCAGAAGGTGGGGTGTCCTTGAATAGGAAGGCCCAAGCTAAGGGTGAAGGTACGAAGCCAGAAGAGAAAGTTATTTCCTTAATACCATTTTTAGGAAAAGAACTGGTTTCTCAGTTGAGAGGAAATAGGGTGGCCCTGGGTGTTTCTCTCCTTGTATTTTATCCTTATTTCTATAAAAGTCAGAGGCCTGATTTAGGCATCAGTTTCTCTCCCCCGTGTGACAGACCATCTGGGAGGGTTAGGAAGTCCCATCTGCTCGTGCTGAGTGCAAACAGGTGGAAAGTACGAGTCCACTCCCGTCTTGCCCTCCCACAGCATCTGCTTCCCCTCAGCGAGCTCGAGGTCCGTGAGAAGTCATTAGGCTCCATATGGAGATGAGGTGGGGAAAGGTTCTTGTGACTCATGTATTCAGGGAATGGCAAAAGTAGAGATTTGGGGCTGGAAGCGAGGTAGCCGTCAAGATCTCAGGGATGTTGTAATTGCTGGAAAAGTGTTTAAATTCCGTGTGGCTCTATGGGAGCCTGCTCGCTTAGGGACAGGCCAGGAAAACCTCAGGTCTCTAGATTATGACAATATGTTCTTAAAGGACCTGACTTTGAGGACTCTGGTGAGGTGTTGCTTGAGAATTTCCTCATGTTCTTTAATCATTGTAGTTTTGTTTCTGAAATCTAGGCAGGCGGGATGCCCCATCATCAAATGCATCGAATAGGAAAGAAAATGAAAAAATAGAACTTCTGTTTGGTGTCCCCAAATCAACGTATCTGCCAATCATTTACGGCAATTTCATGCTGATGATTATTTAAAAAAATAAACATAGAGCCTCAGTAGTCAAATGTTAAAAAGAAAGGAAGTAAAACCCAAAGCAGTGCCTATTTCTGAAATATAGTTCTTTCTGAATCTCTTTGGTCTAGGACAAGTGAGTAGCTTTATACCCTAACTTTTAAATTTTACCCCCTCACACCTCCTGAGTCAGTTTGAGTTGGAATGTCCAGCATTGACTAAAATATTTTAGGAACTTCAAAATTACATCACTCGGATTTTCTAGTAGAAACTTGTCTCCAGCTATCTTCTTTCTTCCCCTTTTAGGAAAGCCCTTAGAGTTTTTCAGTATAATATCCATCAGGCCTTTTGGAAGAGAATGATGTCAGGAGGATTTTTTTTTTTTTGGCCTGTCCCCTCGTGGTACTTCTTGATGACATAACATGGCCCACGTGTCTATCCTCAACCTCGGTAGGGGCTGTCCACCGAAAGACGTCCTCACCTCTTTCTCAATAAAATCCAGGAGTGTCATTTGCTCCTGGCCTTGGAGGGACTATAAAACAGAGAGGTCTGGTTTAGGATCACCAAAGATCACAGAAGGGGCTCTCCTTGTCACATTTTCTTGCTGCTACAAATCACACAGCCTGAGATTTGCACTTGGGCCTGACTTGTTTCTTGTTGGTTGCTCTCTCAGAGTTTCCTAGATCTCGTGATCGAATTAGAGAAACTAAATCTGATTGCTCCCGATCAGTTGGATTTACTAGAAAAATGCCTGAAGAACATCCACAGAGTAGACCTGAAGACAAAAATCCAGAAATACAAGCAGTCAGGTAAGTAGGGTTTTGGCCACTCTGCGGCCTAAGGAAAGTACCCTGTGCGTCCGAGATTTGGTTGGCAAAGACTCATTTGTTGGTCGAGTGGAGATCACAGAACCTGAGTGCCGACGGCCCCCACTAGTCTGTGGCTAGAGATCACACACCCCTTTCTAGCTTTCATATCCCAGATCTGCTGACTTCATCAGCCCATGCCCATGATCGCAGAGTCTCAGCCCTCTGCAGAACGCTGCGAACAAGTTCTTAACATTCCGGCCTTCAGGAAGGAGTCTGATTTTCTGCGCGGGCTGGCAGCATCATGGACACGCAAGGCTTCCGAGTGCATGCCAAGCCCCGCTGTCTTGTTCCAGTGCTGGGCGTGACCCCCATCCAGCTCGGGGTGGCATCCTGCCCCTTGGGATCCCCTAGCTGCGGTTCCCTCCACAAATGGGACCAGACTCACAGTGGCCTGCTTTCTCATGCCACCCCTCCCCCGTTGTCTTTAGACTCAGCCTCCCCCGTGGGCTCTGTTAGCAGTCCACTCCCACCATAGGGTCACAGCCTCAAGGGCAAAGCTGAGACCCAGGAGTCTACAGACCTCCCCTCCCCCTGGGCAACCAATAAAAGATCAAGGGTCAGTGTAGCATTTCTAGTCCTTTTTTTTTTTTTAAAGATTTTATTTATTTATTTGACAGAGATCACAAGTAGGCAGAGAGGCAGGCAGAGAGAGAGGAGGCTCTCCCGAGAGCAGACGGTCCAATGCGGGGCTCGATCCCAGGACCCTGGGATCATGACCTGAGCCAAAGGCAGAGGCTTTAACCCACTGAGCCACCCAGGCACCCCTCTAGTCCTTTCTTAATGACAGTGGGGGAATCATCTGATCTGATCTTTTGAATTTGGTAAGGTAATTAGATAAAGTTCAAGGTATTCTGAAAGATGGATGATGGACCGAAATGAGCCATTGTTGAATAGTCATATGACAATAACTAGTACATCTTAAGTTAATACCTCTCTTCTGCTTACAGCTCAGGGACCTGGAACAAGTTATGCAAATGCACTCCAGGCATCATTCCCAAATTTGAGTCTTAAGGATCCTTCATGTAACTTACGGGTGAGTCTGGAGCAAATGTACGGAATTCCAGAAATGGTTTCAGAATGCTGAGAAAAGTACACATGTTCTCACAGCATGTACTTCATTTAATGTCTGAAAAAAATGTGGTAGAAAAGTACATTTAAAAAAATATGTGTACCTTCTTATGGTAACAAAGCCAACCTGTGTTCATTGAGAGAATTTGGAAAATGCAGAGAAATAGAAGAGATGGAAAATAAATCACTTCTATCCTACTAACTAAAGATAATCATTGTTAATATCTTGGCAGATTTCCTTCTAGTCTTTTTTCGATGCATGTGTGTGTACCTACACATATACAACTGGACATTTTTAATCATTGTTCATTTGTTCTTTAGAAAATTTAGAAAATTTAGCTTTTTAAATGTAAGTAAGTAGCACATTCTCATGAACAAAAATTTCAAGATGTATTAAAAGGATTCTTAATCTTTTCTCTTACCCCAGTTCCTTTCCCCAGAGACCGCTGTGGTGAACCACTTTCTTCTGTAAACCTCCAGAAATAGTCTACACATATCATCTTTCACTTCTGTTTTTTTTCTTTTTGTGCAAATGGGAGAACACTGTGCCCATTGTCCTGAGCTGAGAATTCTTGGAAATTGTTCCATATGAATGAACCATTTGGGACCACCTCTATTTAGCCATTGTTTTTAATGGGTTCATATGGATCTACCTTCTGATATGTGTATAGCCATATATGTGTATAGCCCTTTCTTGGGTGTGTATATTTAGATAATTTCCAACCTTTTGTTACTGCAGTGATTCAAAATAAATATCCTCATATTTACCTCTCTGTGCATTTGCTTATTATTGGGCTTATTTTAACAGTTTCAGCAGAAGTGTTTTTGTTACTGAGTTCTATTACTGAGTAATTGATTTGTGACCATAAATATCACATAGTAACTTCTGGCTGTTGTGTTACTCAGTGGTGCAGTGTATTCTCATAATTATCCTTGGTTAGTTTTTTATCTTGAGAAGTTAATCCTAGTAGGATAGCCTCATCCTCATAAAGATTTGTGGAATTTATAGTTAGGCCTTAGGTCACAGTGCAATTTCATGGTTAAATTATAAAAGCTCTCATAAACATGTGTGAGGAAAACATTAACTACCCCTGTAATAGAAATAGTGAAATAGTTCCATGAAGAATGTGAGCTGTGAGATAACACTGAGCACTAGAATTTCAGAGCTAAATGGGTATTGAGGATTATACTGTCCAACCTCCTCATCAAACAAAAAAGGAAATTTAAGCCTAAAGTGCATTAGGTGATTGCTCACCTCTGTGGACCACCAGAAGCAGGCCCAGCCCATGTCCTTCCCTCCATACCATGCTGTGTTTAATAAGCTACATGCCAGTCATGCCATAACTTAAGTGTATCTGTCTTTTTTTTTTAAGAATCAAATACACTTTTTTTTTTGTCCTTCTGAATCTCTGTGATACCAAGTCATGAAACAAAATTGGTTTAGGATTCAAGATTCAGATTTTCTGAGCTTTTTCTACTAGCGTATATCTGATACAAATTATACCGCCATTCTGGGTTGTAAGCTTGCCATGTTTTTACTACTGCCTTTCCATTTTGTTGATGAAAGTAATTATATTCACTGTGTATGTAGCCTATTGGGAACCCACGTGTTCTGTATTTAAATTTCTCCTTTAATTTGCTCTATTGATCGATGACCCTGGTCGTTAATTTGTTTAGTCTGCAGGCACTGTGGCATATGGATTCAGTGAATTTCTCATAAAATTAGGAGGTGCATACAAGAATGAAAAGTCCTTTAAAAATTTCAGTGGCATTAAATGACACATGACACAACATATTATACCGTAAGAAAGTTGGGTCACTCTGCAATACAATGCTTTTTAAGTCGAGCTTTGATTATATTATATCTCTTTAATAGCTATGTTCATGTGAATGCACATCCACGTGGGGTTCCAAATTCGGTATAGTATTGTCAGCTTTTGGCTAAGTCACTTGTGATTAGTGATAACAGCAACTTACATGTTTTTCTTTCATTTAGACACAAAGACAGCTACAGACACAGCTTAATGAATAGTATACTTCTCTCTTTCGGCTAGGATAGCTTCAGAGGAGAACTGTCAGTTGAAAGCTGAACCTATCAGATGGTTGGCAGTATGTGGTATATGTACCTTACAAGGGACCTGTCATCTGAGAAGAGAAAGGGTCGGTTCAACATTTCATTTTCTGATTAATCTCATTCTAGTCCTCAGAATTGGTGGTTGATTTTTTTTTTTTTTGGATATCTGTTTTTATTTTTGGTAGCTGGTTTTTTTTTTTGTTTTTTTTGGTAGCTGATTTTTAAGAACCAAGCCCACATGTGGCTTTTGTGCACCTAGGCACTAAAGAAACCCAATAACTAGACATTACAGAAAAATAATAGCTAGTACTGTGGCAAGTGCTTTGTGTACATTTAATCTTCACAAAAAAATATAAGATGGCTATTGTTATTATCCTCATTTTGAAGATAAAGAAACAGACATGGAGGTTAGATAACTTGCTCAAGCTTACAATGTTAGTGGCTGAATCAGGATTCATAGCCAGGTTTATCTGGTCTAGAACTCCCCACTTTTCTCCCTTTTTTTTTTTTTTTTTTAGTATAGTTGTCACAAAAATGTTACCTTAGTTTCAGGTGTACAGCGTAGTGATTTGACAAATTTATACATTATGTTATGTTTACCACAAGTGTAGCTACAACCGTCTGTCACCATATAAGCTAATATCATTGGCTGTATTCTTGGGCTGTGCTTTTTATTCCTGTGACTTATTCACTCTGTAGCTGGAAGCCTTCACCCATTCTGCCCATCTTCCCACCCCTCTCCCCTCTGGCAACCATCAGTTTGTTCTCTATAGTTATAGGTCTGATTCTGCTTTTTGTTTGTTTATTAATTTTTTTTAAGTTTCCACATATTAAGGTATTTGTCTTTTCTCAGTCTTATTTATTTCACTTAGCATAATACTTTTTAGGTCCATCCATGTTGTCACAGATGGTTCAGACTCGTCCTTTTTTGTGGCTGCATAATATTCCATTACATATATATACTACTCTATATGTAACTATTTCAGTATTTATAATATATTACGTATATATGGTGTGGGTATATGTGTGTATATTTTCCATATCTGTTCTTTACTGGTAGACACTTAGGTCGCTTCCATGTCTTGATTTTTGTCAGTAATGCTACAATGAACATGGGGTACATGTATCTTTTTGAATTAGTGTTTTGTATTCTTTGGATAAGTACCCAGTCATGGAATTACTAAATTAAATAGTATTCCTATTTTTAACTTTTTCAGGAACCTCCTCTTTATTGTTTTCCACAGTGGCTAAACAAATTTACATTCCCACCAGCAGTGCCTGAGGGTTCCTTTTTCTCCACATTCTCGCTAACATTTCAGAACTCCCATTCTTAATCATACCATACGTTGCCTCTGTGTTAAAGGGTCAGGTAGAATGTCAATCTGATGTTCCAACAGCTTGTTCTAACTAGAAGCTACTCTACAATATCATAACATCACACCTTATTGAGCTGTTTTAAAAATTCTAATAAGCTAATTTAGCATATCGCATGTTCACTGTATTTTCGTTTTTCAAAAGAAAGAGTTGGCTTGTTCTTTGGCTATAGAAATGGGATTTATGGAGTTAACTGTTCTTGCTCTTCTTTAGATCATTTAACTGTGAATGTGATAATTTTATTTTTTTCCTGGGTAAGAGTTCTATGGAGATATTTAAAGAGGTGTGATATAAAGTGGCTCTGAAAAAAACTAACAGGGGATGTGACCTTATTCTTTATATTTGAAGCTCCAGAATGGGAGAAGTAAAGAACAAAGACTCAATGTGGGACAACTTGACCTTCAAAGTAAGGCCAATTTTTCTTTATATTCATTCTTTTCTTTTTTTTTTAAATTTTATTTTATTCACCTATTTGACAGAGAGAAAGATCACAAGTAGGCAGAGAGGCAGGCAGAGAGGGAGGGGGAAGCAGGCTCCCCACCGAGCAGAGAGCCCGATGACACTGAGATCATGACCTGAGCCGAAGGCAGAGGCTTAACACAGTGAGCCACCCAGGCATCCCTCTTTATATTCATTCTTTAGAAATGCTTGATAACTCAACTACAGATTGTTGCATTTTTGGAGTTGACCATTTCCTTTATCTACATATTCTGATTAAACTCTCAAAATAAATAGCAGTTAAATTCTCAAAATGTAGCCATTGGCATTTCTAATTATTTAATGAATTAGCTTATTTGAATGTAAATACCTCCTCCTCCAACAGCTTCATCATCTTGGCTATATTTTTAAGAGATGTGCTATTTATTCCTGAAATGGAACTATAACCAGGCTATGTTAAACATTAATCTAGCCATGATAACGAACCATGTTAAATCAATTATCTGGCAGCAGGAAGAAGAAAGGTTACTAGGATATTGTTTTATAGCTCAGTTTTTTTAAAAAAGAATTTATTTACTTGTCAGAGAGAGAGAACACAAGCAGGAGAAGTGGAAGGCAGAAAGAGAAAGAGACTCCCTGCTGAGCAGAGATCCCGAAGCAGGACTTGGTCCCATGACCCTGGGATCATGACCTGAGCTGAAAGCAGACTCTTAACCAAATGAGCCACCCAAGTGTCTCTCTTTCATAGCTTATTTAATAAATCTAGATACTCTACAGATGACATCCCTCTACTCCTAAGAAGAAACAAAAAATAGAGTAAAAAACTAGTCATTTCAACCCATACAATCTGTCTTCTGTCTTAAACATCATCACTTGATCCCATAACATCATTTTTTAAAAGGTGTATTTCTTTTGCGTGTCTTGAGGCCTCCCTGAAGTAAAGGCTGAGACTCGATCTCACACTGTGCTGTAGGAGACTGTGCTTCAGAACTCTAGGAGGCAGGGATCTATGGGTAGGAAAGGAGGGCTCAGTCTTTCCCGAGGAGCTTGGAATTTGTCCCGTGTGCAGTGGCCATCTCGAATGTTCCAGCAGAGCAGTGGCCCGATGGAAACCTTCCTTGTGTGGCAGGCCCCTTGCCAAAATCTTCTGAGTCAGCCTCCATGCTGTCTGCCTGCATCTAGAAACTGAGAAGTTCGCCCAGATTCACCAGATGGTACTGCTCATGCCTGTCATTCCCTACCTAATATTCTGCTCTCCAGCAAAAGCTACGGAGAAGTGAATTTATTCCTGAAGTGACAGCATGTTTCTCAAAACACTGGTGAGGTGGCGAGAATTAGCATTCTGAAAGCTGTTTAAAAGGAAAGCAAGAGACCTGGTAGATTTGGACAGGAAGGAACCCTGATGCAGGCTTCTCCTTCACTGTAACGATACTGGGCATTATAGGCAACTGATGAATTACTGAACTCTACGTCTGAAACTAACAATGTACTCTATGTTGGCTAATTAAACTTAAATTAAAAAAAAAAAAGTAATGACACAGGTGAGATGGGCGAGGCTCCCAGTGCCCATGGTGGTCCTTCAGAGAGCTAGGGACCTGCTTTTGCCTGGATCTGGTTTATTTGCTAATAAAGAAAAAAGCATTCGTATTAATTTGGACTTCCAAATAGATCTGGATTGGATGATGATGATGATCACTACAATTTATTAAGCTTTTACTGAGTGCCTTAACCCTAGATGGGCATATTACAGTTTTTTTTAATTCTTTTAATCCCTGATTGCTTAAATACAAGATGAAAAAGAGAAATTTCCTTTTAATCCCAAGTATCAGATGACCGCTGTTAACATTTGATTTGTATATCTCTAGACTCTTATATTTTTTTTTTAAAGATTTTATTTACTTATTTGACAGACAGAGATCACAAGCAGGCAGAGAGGCAGGCAGAGAGAGAGGAGGAAGCAGGCTCCCTGCTGAGCAGAGAGCCCAATGCAGGGCTCGATCCCAGGACTCTGGGATCATGACCCGAGCAGAAGGCAGAGGCTTTAACCCACTGAGCCACCCAGGCGCCCCTAGACTCTTATTTTTAAGCATACATATGTGTAAGCATTTGCACACACACATATTTTTAAGTATACGGGATTAATATCATCCATGTTATTCAGTAATCCATTTTTACTTAATATATCCTGCATCTTTCCATGTCAAATACATAAAGATCTTTCTTATCCTTCCTAACATGGATAGTATCCATCATATGTACCATTATTTATTTAGTCCATCTCATGTTGGTGGATTTTTAAGTATTTTTCTAGCTTGAGGCCATTATGAACAATTACTCGGTAGATATTTTTGCATACTTGCTCTATTATTTCCTTAGGATAAATTTCTAGAAGCAGAATGTTGGTTTAAAAGGTATTGCCAGTTGTCTTTTAAAAAGACTGTTTCTTGGGGTGCCTGGGTGGCTCAGTCGGTTAAGCGTCTGCCTTCAGCTCAGGTCATGATCCCAGGGTCCTGGGATCAAGTCCCGCATCAGGCTCCCTGCTCAGCGGAGAGCCTGCTTCTCCCTCTCCCTCCACCTGCTGCTCTGCCTACTTGTGTGTGCGCTCTCTCTCTCCCTCTCTCAAATAAATAAAAATTGTTAAAAAATAAAATAAAAATAAAAAGACTTCTTTTTTAAAATATTTTATTTTTTTTTGAAGTAATCTCTACATCTGATGTGGGGCTTGAATTTACAACCCTAAGATCAAGAGTCACCTGCTGTACTGACTGAGCCAGCCAGGTGCCCCCAAAAAGACTATTTCAACTTATACACTTGAAAGTACTCAGTTCCCCCAAACCTTGCAAATACTGACATTTTCTTTGCTTGTCTTTAGACAGTCTCATTTTGGTAACAATCTTATAAGGTAGATGTTGGTATGTTCATCTTAGGGATTTAAGAACAAAGCGAGACACCCTGAGGTTTTAGGAGCAACCTCGCCCATGATCACAGAGCTCCCCAGTGATGCTGGTAGGGTTTGAGCCAGACATTCATGACTTCAAAACTAGTGGTTTCTCCACTTCTCTGAGCGAATAAAGTCATTTTTTGCCTTATGTTATTGGCTTTAGGCTTATCTACATTTGCTAGGCTCACTATCCTCCATCTTGCTGTTGCCATTTTATTTTATGACTTCTCAATATCACTGGACTAAGAAAACACGGCCATCTGTTGCACGAGTGACAAACACAAGCAAAATTTTCCCACTCAGTAGTCTCTAAGGCTGTCCCCTGTAGGCGTTGCCCACGATTTCAGCACAGGGAAGAAAGCCATCAATATTGTTGGGTTGTGAGGTTATTGGAGTCTCTCTATCCTTTTGAAAATTCATCAGTCACCCGTCCTCCTCTTCTGGAGAAAGGAAGGGAGAACCTTTTGTTTCCCCTTGCTATTTAAGCAATTTTTCTACCTACCCCCTGTGTTTTCTTATCTGTTAGATTCTTCAGTGAGTTTGGAACCTTGGGGCTGAGTAGAGCTGAGCAAAGAAGAGACAGTAAGGGGAAGAAAATAAGGGGAGAGAACAGCTGAGAAATCAAGGAGCCCAGACAGCATGGGAATGGGCTCAGTTCTTCGGCTTTGTAAATGATTTCTCTCTCACCCCCCAGGAGAATCAGTGAAGGCGTCCACCCAGGAATCAGGAGCATTTCTACCGCGGGTACAGAATAAACAATCTGACTTGGTATTGTATCGTACGCACAGTATCTGTGCAGAACGCTGGTTTTTAAAAGATATCTGTCCATTAATCATTGTCTGGGACAAGAGGAGGATGCTGAGAGTGCCATTCTCCTGGGGACTCTCCTGGGAACTCTTGCTCCTAAGGGCAAAGCTTGGTTAGAGCAAAGAGAAAAATGTTGATGTAGATTGCATTCGTGAACTTTGGAATGTGGGAAAATTCCAGAGTGGGAGTTCTCCTCTTAGCTGAGTGATTGCTGCGTTTATTAGTAAGCAGTGACACTGAAACTCGACCTGGTCTGGCTTCCTTTTTAAAGGCTGAAAGCCTTCTCCATGAGGAGCCCATAGAAGGCCTCCTTTTGTACTGGTTTGGAAAGATACCACTTGTATAACCTCGAGTTACTGTGGAAACGTATGACCCATCCTCTCTCTCAGCTTTAAATTGTCTTCCTCCTGCCGAGCTCAGTCGTGTGCAAAGAGACTGTGATTTTCATTAAAATTAAAAACCAAGACAGCTTGTCGTCGGCGCATTACCTAAATAGAGAAAAAACTGTGCAATTAATGGGAAATGTCAGCTGTGGTGACTTCAGGCTGTGTCTGTCGAATGACTCACCTGGCAACAGGAAGTTTGAGGAAATCCAAAAGAAAAGATGGTATGCGTGTGGGACCTTATGGAAACAGAGCAGTGTCCAGAGTTTTTAACAATCCCTGCTTTCCTTTCCAGCACATTCCAGAGGAGAGATACAGGATGCAGAGTAAACCCCTGGGAATCTGCCTGATAATTGATTGCATTGGCAACAACGAAGGTAGGTATGGATGCTGCTCCGAAGGCCCACAGTGAGGTCACGGCTCAGACAAGCTGTTAATAGCAAACTGCGGCGGAAGTCTGTGGCTTCTATGGCGAGGGGTGCTTTCTCATTCATGTCACAGCCTGGATTGGGCGGAGTGAGCTTCATTCCACGTGATCCTTCAGTGACATCATCATCTGGAGCCTTGGGGTTTTGCACAGGATTCTCTGTGTCTGGGTAGTGGATGAGGGCAGTGCATGGAGGGCCTCCCCAGAGAGTTTAGGGACCGGTCCTGAAGGTGTGGCGCCTCATTCCCACTCACAATCCTTCGGTTGAACTCCCTCGTGGGCCCTCACCTGACTGCAGGAGGCAAGGAACTCAGCCTGGTTGTGTGCCAGGAAGGAAAGGAAGGCATCTGGGGGGCACACGGCATTGTCTCTGGCACAAAGGTGTGATTGGCTAAACGCTGGGGAGCTTCAGTCTTGCTTTTTCTTTTTTTTTAAAAGATTTTATTTATTTATTTATTTGTTAGAGAGAGAGCACGCGAGCACAGGCAGACAGAGAGGCAGGCAGAGGCAGAGGGAGAAGCAGGCTCCCAGCCAAGCAAGGAGCCCGATGTGGGACTCGATCCCAGGACGCTGGGATCATGACCTGAGCCCAAGGGAGCTGCTTAACCAACTGAGCCACCCAGGCGTCCCCAGTCTTGCTTTTTCATGCTGGATGCTGTGGCCGGGAGGAGTCCTGGCACCCAGAGTGGGGGTTTAATATGGAAAGCTTTCTGGTTTCAGTGTTATCAGATGCCCCAGCACTTCGTGTCACTAGATTATGAGAGCTTTTCTGGAGGAAAATTAAAAATATTAGAAATGCGTGTTCACTTAGACACAATGTGTTCCTTACTTAGTTCTGCCACCCTGGCCTTGGTTTGTCGGCCTTGGTCTGTGCTACTTGTGCATTACTCTTGTTGGGATCTGAGCTGATTCTCTTGCTCAGCTGTTGTTGGAGATCCTGTTCAAGCTGGAGCAGTCACGGGGGAGCGTCAGAGAGAATAAGAATCTCATTGCGCAAGAACACGTTTAATTATTTATCTCTCCCTCAGAAGGATTGATCTTCTCATTTCCACAGGTTTCCTGCTTTTCAGAATTCTTGGAATGAGTCAGAGTTATCTTTTAGGCTCACTGAAAATGTTACCATGGTGAGTTCTATGGAAAGAGAATCTAAGAGAAGGTCAAATTAGCAAATATTAGGTTGAATTTCCCAGGATTTCACATATGATCTCACTTTCCTCATGTCCTATTTTTGGTTAGATGTGAGACATGCTGTCTCCTCGGCTATAGATAAGTGTCCTTTCTCTCTTAGCCATTAGTACCAGTATGAGAATGAGAAAATATTTCTTCAGTGAGTAACTTCCTGCTTTAAAAGAGAGTATTCGCTTTCACTTTCTATGATAATCAGTTTTGTTTCATTCATTGGCAGAAAGTTCCCAACTGCAGGATGTATATCTGTTGTATAAAGAGATCATAACGCCACGACCTGCTGTGAATTTGTGACTAAACCTCAGTGTCTGTGTTTACTTCCCTTGCTGAGCTATAGGCCTCTTGTGTGCCAGGAATGAATGTGTGTTTACGTTTTCCTCTATTACTAGGAGCATAGTCACAGGTGGGACCTGGAATATGACTGTGTGGCTTTGATTCATGGCTCTGTCATGTCCTAGCTTGCGACCTTGGACAATTTTCCTACCTCTATAAACCTCAGTTTCTCCTCCTCCTCCTCCTCTTCTTCTTCTTCTTTGAAAGATTTATTTGAGAGACAAAGAGCGAGCTTGAGCACAGGTTGGGGGCGGGGCAGAGGGAGTGCATCTTTAAGTAGACTCCCTCTGAGTGTGGAGGCTGACCTGTGGGATTAATCCCATGACCCATGAGATCATGACTTGAGTGGAAACCAAGAGTGGGACACTTAACCGACAGCACCACCCAGGCGCCCCTCAGTTTCTCTTCTATAAAATAGTTCGCTAACAGGAGATACCTCATGGGGAGGTTGGGAGAAGTGAATGAGTTCATACTCGTAAAGGTCTTAGAGCCCATACATGACCATTTCTACAGCAAGATGAATGGATAGTTACACCGAGTGGAATAAAGACTATCAACAGCTTCTCACCAGTTCCGGAAAAGTTTTACCACAAAATAAATCATGGAAAAAGAACTTAAGGTTTTCAGAGCCTTTGGGTTTTCTGAATTGTGGATAAGGAGTTGCGGATGCGTGGAAGAGAGCTCTGGGGCTGCCTGAGGTGGACTACAAGCCTCTTTGACATGCAGTAGACAGGCTTATTATTGATACTGTTTCCTCCTCAGAAAAGCTAGTCCAGAAGAAATGACTAGTAGCCATTTGTACTTAAAAAGAAGATACCCAAAAGGTAGTTTATAATTTTGAGTGAGTGTAGGTTGTCCATTAAAACCCCTTGATTGGTCTCTGGAAACAAATGAAAGACTTATACAAAGTCAGTCAGACTTATACAAAGCTGACTCTATGACCCACTTCCTAACTCACGCATTCTTCTGTCCTTGTTATAATCACCCCCTACTTGGGGGGGGTCCCCTTTCTTCTGTTTTGTCGGGCCCCTGCCTAAATTAATATATTTACTGCAGCCTCATCTCCGGGTGTCTCAGACTGCACTGATGATCCCTCCTCTGACCGCTTCCTCTACCTAAAACCCCACCGTACTGTGTGACATATCAGTCATTGTTTTGTACCTATTTATAAGCTCCCCAACCAGATGATAGGCTCCTTGATAGGCTCATCTTTATTTCCCAGCATGAAATACGTGTTTCTGGAACATAGGAAGAGGAACGTTTTAAACCACGAGTTTTGGGGTCAAGGGAATTTGAGAAGTGAGTAGTTTGTTCCTCCATTGAGATTTGCATATTGGCCTGAAAGACTGAGCAGTCCTCCTGTAAGGAAACTTAACTCCCCTTCTCACTAAGAATATCCCGCCCGACTTGTGTCTCGTTCGTATGCCTTTTTTATTTTTAAGATTTTATTTTCTTTATTTGACAGGAAGAGAGTGAGAGAGCACAAGCAGGGGGAGTGGCAGGCAGAGGGAGAGGGAGAGGGAGAAGCAGGCTTCCTGCTGAGCAGGGAGCCCTACTCTGGGTCCAGGACTCCGAGATCATGACCTAACCAACTGAGCCACCCAGGTGCTTGCATTTGTATGCTTTACTATAATTAGAACTGGGCTTATACAAGGTGCTCATTAAGTAGTGGTAAATAGAATGATAAGGCACTCCGTCGTTTTTATTCTATACATTGGTTTAATGGACTTCTTTTTATAGATTGTGTCAAGATTAATGCAAACTCATTTAATTTTATTTCGTTTTAAGATTTTTTTTCTTAAGATTTTATTCATTCATTTATTTGACACAGAGAGAGAGAGACAGCACAAGCAGGGAGAGCAACAGTCAGAGGGAGAGGGAGAAATAGACCACCCGCCGAGCAAGGAGCCCCATGTGGGGCTTGATCCCAGAACCCTTAGATCATGACCTAGGGCAAAGGCAGACACTCAACCAACTGAGCCACTCAGGCGCCCCTTAAGATTTTATTTTTAGGGGCACCTGGGTGGCTCAGCGGGTTGAGCCTCTGCCTTCGGCTCAGGTCATGATCTCGGGGTCCTGGTATTGAGCCCCGCATCCGGCTCTCTGCTCAGCGGGGAGTCTGCTTCCCTTCCTCTCTCTCTGCCTGCCTCTCTGCCTACCTGTGATCTCTGTCTGTCAAATAAATAAATAAAACCTTTTAAAAAAATGATTTTATTTTTAAGTAATCTCTACGCCCCAGGTAGGGCTTTGAACTCACAATCACATGCTCTGTTGACTGAGCCAACCAGCACCCCAACGTGAACTCATTTTAGATGAAAACAAATTCTAAACGAATGGTGTCATTTTACTGTATTTAGTTTTTTTTGGATTTCATCTCAATAGCCCCCAAACCTTCTGGTTGGTGCTGACCCTAGCCCTTGTCCTAACTACAAGGCCACAAGAAAACTCATCATTTGGGGAAGTTGAGGTTTATGGAGATAAGGTTGGGTCAGGACTGGGGTTTCCAGGGAGGGTAGAAGGAGAAGTGTGACTTCTGCAGTCGTTGGAGTTTTATTTTCCAAACTCAGCATCCAAGTCTTTCTTCCCCATTTGAGGGAGATGACAAGGCAGCTTCTGTGATAAATGGGACACAGACTCCGACTGCTCCCCACGTGTTTCAGCGTAGGCTAGAGAGACTTCCCTGTGGAGGTCCTGTCTGAGGAGAAGCTTCCATGAGAGAGATGCGCTGCAGCCTCCATGATTTGTGGTGAAATGGCTGCCTTTCTTTTCTTTTTCTTTTTTTAAAAAAGATTTTATGTATTTATTTGTCAGAGAGAAAGAGACTGAGCAGGCAAGCGAGTGCCAGCAGGAGCAGCAGGCAGAGGGAGAGGGAGAACCGTGCGGGGCTCGGTCCCGGCAGCCCCTGATCATGACCTGAGCTGAAGGCAGACGCTTAACCGACTGAGCCACCCAGGCGCCCCTGTCTTCATTTTCTTTAAAATTAATATCTTACATTTGAGTAAGGACCCATAGTTGGCAAAGTGTCTTTACAGACATCTTACTGGATCCTCACAGGCACCTTTTGAAGAACACGGTATAGACAGTAGTAGTAATCACATTACTTACAGATGAATAAACTAAGACAGTTGATTTGTTCCAACTCACACTGTCATTCCTCCATTGATCTGATAAATCAGACTGGGCGGTATCCATGTTCCTGCTGGCCCGAGCAAGAAAGTTGCAAATGCCAGCTAGCACCAACCCTCCCTCTAAGACAGAGGAAAGATGTGACATTATGGAAAATCCCGACGACGAGGACTTTAGGCTGTGTCTTCTGAGGTGACTGGGCTACCAGAGGGATATTTAATGGCGGCTCCATCTTGGTCTGAGGTCCCTCCAAATTGCTGTTTTTATTGGTCTTGGGGGACTGTCCCATTTTTGGCTTTACCTCCTCTTTATTCTTCTTTCTCCTGTTCTATGAGGTAAGCACTTTCTGCCCCAGGCGTCAGATTCCTGTCCCCTTCCTAGCCCCTCTGTTGGCGGAAGTTAGTTTTTCTAGGACCAGGCAAGGTTCAGATCTAGCAGGTAGGGAGAAGAGCCAGGATTTAAACTGAGATCTTGGGATTCCAAGACTGGTTCCTCTTTTGCTGGCCCCATGCAGCTGCCTGCTCACTACTGTGATAGCCCCCAAATCTGGCCAGAACCCACTGGGAACCCAGAAAAGGGAAAGAGATAGAAGGCACGGGACAGCCCTTGCTCTGACCCTGACTCCTGCACACCAACATGGCAAGACCAGACTACGGCTTTGTTTCAGGGACTTTGGTAAGGGAGGAAACCTATCAGTGAGGAGAGGGTTTTGGGGGCAGTCAGTCAGCCTGAGAGAAGTAAACAATCATTTTGAGTCCGGTTTTTCCCTGTTTGCTTCTGCCCCCTGGAGGAAGGAATACGACATGACATGTGGGACCTCAACGAAGACTTGGGAATGAAACTAGTGATGGAACTGGGGTCCTTGTCTGGGTGCTCTTTGTCCGGTCCTGGGTTCCAGCTGAGCACAGTACTGGGTATGGAAGGCTTGTCTACACCTGCTGAGGGGCAGACCAGGGGCAGCACCTTTTCTACCACACTGAGATCCTGTGGGGATGAGTGAGCTATTATTAGGTTCTCCAACCACCTGTGTATCACGTCCTTCATGTCCCTCCTAATATTTATTTATCATAGGGTTTAAAGGAGAATGCCACCTTCTTTATATGTCTCCATTATTATGTGATATATAATTCTCCCCCCCCCCCCCCATTTACCTGTGGGCCAGACGAAAAGTATGTACCCTAACTACATCCTTAAGTAATGGTTATTATCATTCCCTTTTCCTGATTTACCTGGTGAATTATTTATCTAAGAATGTGTGCAGATTACTCCAAAATCTAGTGGCTTGAAACCACGATATGAATTTATTTGTATCTTTCACAGTTTTTGTGGAGCAGGAATTGAGGAGTAGTTTAGCTGGGCTATTCCGGCCCAGAGTCTCTTGGCAGATTGTGGTCGGATCTCAGCTGGGGTCATCCGAAGGTATGATTGGGATCCAAGGCTCATTCAGAAGGCTCATTCAGGTGGCTGTGAAGTTGGTGCAAGGCCTTAGTTCTTCTTCATCTGAGCCTCTCCACAGGGCTGCGTGAGTGTTCTTGTAACATGGTAGCTGGCTCCCCCCAGAGTGAACTGTTCAAAAGAGAGAAGGAGCCAGGTAGAGGCTGTATTCTTTTTATGATCTGGCTTTGGAAGTCCCATAGTATCCTTTTTGCCATATTCATTAAAAATGAGTTACCAAGCATGGTCCACATTCAAGGGAAAGGGAATTACACTCTTTTTAAGGAAGGAGTGTCAAAGAACTTGTGGACGTATTTAAAAGTGCCATATATGAAAAATGTGGGGCCATGATTAACCCCAGCTCTCCTGAGGGGACAGTTCTACTAGACCCAACATGAGCATACCCGGGCACTGCCCGTGGGCTGGGTGAATTAAACTAAGAACACTCAAGAGAGCTCTTCTTTGTCCAGTGGCTGTTTTTTCCAGCTTTTTGTTCACCCAAGGCTGTGTTTCTTTTTCTATCTTTCTCTTCCTGTTTCCTGTTGAGAAGCCAGAAGAGAAATTGCAATAGCTAACTTTCACTTTTATAGTTTATTAGGGGTTGGTAAAGTTTGTAGGGCAAGAAGGCTGAAACTCTTGGTTGAAGCTATGAGTCTTTTTTTTTTTTTTAAGATTTTTATTTTATTTATTTGACAGACAGAGATCACAAGTAGGCAGAAAGGCAGGCAGAGAGAGAGGAAGGGAAGCAGGCTCCCTGCCGGGCAGAGAGCCCAATGCGGGGCTCGATCCCAGGACCCTGATATCATGACCTGAGCCGAAGGCAGAGTCTTTAACCCACTGAGCCACCCAGGTGCCCTGAAGCTGTGAGTTTTTGAACAACATCATGTTGTTCCCATTTAATGCAGAGAGTTGACAATTTGTGGCAAACAGTTATGTGGTCATTTCAGGAGAGTTACTTACTCTCCTTTCTGTGATGCCTGCACTGGTATGAGATGGGGCCATTTTGTTCCTGCGTGGAAGTTCTGTCTGTTCTAATTAACTTGTGTGTCGTTTAATTTGGTTTGGATACAGTGCTGGACTTCTGGAAGACCATACCCCAGGGGATGAAGGGAAGTGGGTACATAGTCATGAGACATGGAGAGAAATCCAGAAAAGTTGGCTAGGGGTTTTGGGTAACAACCTGAAATTGGAGATGTCTATTTAGCTTAGGGAATAACATTTTTTCTGCTCTGCAACTGAACTAAGAAGTGTAGGCATCCCTCAGACAAGGAACAGAAACTTAATGGGCTCCTCAAAGGGATGTGGGATTTTTCATGAGGAAGAGAAAGATGTCTGTCTCTGCTGTTAGAAAGAAATAACAGGGGCACATGGGTGGCTCAGTGGGTTAAAGCTTCTGCCTTCGGCTCAGGTCATGATCCCAGGGTCCTGGGATTGAGCCCCGCATCTGGCTCTCTGCTCAGTGGGGAACCTGCTTCCTCCTCTCTATCTCTGCTTGCCTCTCTGCCTACTTATGATCTCTGTCTGCCAAATAAATGAATAAAATCTTTAAAAAAAGAAAGAAAGAAAGAAATAACAAAGCAGGAGATTGTATTTATTTCTCTGATGAAGGCAAACTGAGTGGATGGGAAAGAAATGAACGGGGTAGGCTGTAGAAATTTCTAGAAGATGGAAACAAGATTTTTTTAAAAAGGGAATAGAGCCCAGGAGCTTTATTTGTATTATCTCATTTAATCCTCACCGCATGCTCACAGGGTGGGTATTATCACTTCCATTCAATGCTCTGAAGACCCACTTTAAAGTCACGCGGCCCCACAGGTGTGGTAAGGTCAGTGTTTGAAGGCAGGCTTGTCTGGCATAAAGTCTGCATTTTCCACTGCCTTTCACTCTTCCTGCAGGCAAAGTCAATCCAGGATTCCTGGAAACTAGGAGAGGAATTCTTGGGGGCACTACGGGAATCTTGGCTAAGGGCTCCCACTGCTCAGTCAGAGGAAACACTGGGAAGCAGGTCAAGAGAGGAACTGGGGAGTCTGGAAATGGTCACAGCTTAGATGTGAGGGCCTCTGTGTCAGCCCACAGCCTGTGGACATGAGGGGACTTGTGACCCGGGCCGTCCTCTCTGCAGCCGTTTGGATCTAGGTTGGATCTATGCTCTGCAAACGCATCCATTTCCTACATACTTGTGTTAGTTTAAGAAAGAGCCTTTTTGAAAAATCCCCAGCTTTGTTTTGGTGGAAGAGAAAAATTTTTGTGCCCCCTTTGGTTGCACTGGACTAGAAGGGGCTCATTCCGTGCCCGTGGCCAGATGTGCAGGTAGCCTCTAGCAGGCACAGATTGGAACTGAGAACCTGGGACGTGAAGGTTGTGTGTTTCAGGTTGATTTCTTCCTGCCCTGAGCTCAGGTCCCTCAAAACCTCAAAATTATCGCACAAAAGCAGAAATGAGTTAAGTAGTGGAGATCGACTGTGCTTATTAGAATTGCTACCTGGTGTCTCTTAAGCTTTTCTCACCCTAGTGTTGTTTTCTGTGTGTGTGTGTGTTTGTTTATTTTATCCAGCATTTCTTCGGGACACCTTTACTTCCCTGGGCTATGAAGTTCAGTCTTTCTTGTATCTGAGTGTGGACGGTATGATCCAGGTCCTTCGCCGAGTTGCCTGCATGCCTCAACACCGAGACTACGACAGCTTTGTGTGCGTCCTGGTGAGCCGAGGTGGCTCCCACAGTGTGTTTGGTGTGGATCGGACACACTCAGGGCTCCCTTTGGATCAGATCAAGAGGATGTTCATGGGAGACGCATGCCCTTCTCTCTTAGGGAAGCCAAAGCTCTTTTTTATTCAGAACTACGTGGAGTCAGAGGACCCGCTGGACAACAGCAGCTTGCTGGAGGTGGATGGACCAGCAGTCAAAAACCTGGAATCGAAAGCCAAGCAGCCCGGGCCGTCCACCATTCACCGAGAAGCTGACTTCCTCTGTAGCCTGTGCAAGGCAGACGTGTCCCTGTTGGAACGGTCCTCCAGCTCTCCGTCGTTGTACCTGCAGTGCCTCTCCCAGAAACTGGGGAAAGAAAGGTGAGTCACCTGGGTGGGTTGTGGCCCATCCCTGGACCACTTGTCTCTTTTCTTGTTGCCAAGATGGAGACGACCGCTGTGCCACGTTTGATGCTCTTCTCTTCAGGGAGGAAAGGATTTTTCATTCCTTCCTGGGGATGCCTTAGGAGGAGGCATGTTTTATGGATGCTTTGTGCTCCGGGAGGTCACTTGCTAGTCAGCTTGTAGTTTGGATCTTGTTCTTCAAAATAAATAAATTTTAATTGCCTTTTAAAAAAATTATTATTACAGGGGCGCCTGGGTGGCTCAGTGGGTTAAAGCCTCTGCCTTTGGCTCAGGTCATGGTCCCAGGGTCCTGGAATCGAGCCCCGCATCGGGCTCTTTGCTCTGCATGGGGTCTGCTTCCTCCTCTCTCTCTGCCTGCCTCTCTGACTACTTGTGATCTCTGTCTGTCAAATAAATAAATAAAATCTTTAAAAAAAATAAAAATTATTATTACAAAAGCAGTACATTCTCCTTATTGAGGAAAAAAAAAACCATGAAATTTAAATGCCCAAAGCAGACTGTAACAAGCAGTGATAGTCCTACTTATTAGAATCAATTTCCTTTAGCCACATCTTGGTGTATTGCCTTCCAGATCTTTCTTGGATACCTGCATAATCATATCTGAATGTTTTTCAAAGCAAAATAGACTCATCCTCTACTATTACTTTATAACCTGCCTTTAGTCGGTGTAACAGTATATTAGTATCTGACAAAATCATTTTAATGTCTGTGGAACAGCCCAGAATAAGGCTATGGCATACTTTACTTGACCCATTTACGGTCATTGGAAGGTGTTTTGGTTCCATAAAAGGAAAGCGTTCAGTGTCTTCGTGGCTCAGTATCTGTGCTTATCTGTACTGTTTTCTTGAGGAAAATTCCCCGAAGAATTGCTGTGTGAATGCCTTTCAGTCTCATCAGATTGCCCTCTCGGACAGTTACACCTGCTCTGCACGAGAGTGCCCGTGTCTTCAAATTCTGCCCGACACCGCATGCTCTTTTCTTTCCCTGTCTTGACAGTTTGATGGATGGAAACCGATACCTGATCCCCACATCGGCAACTCTTTATTATACAGGCATATCTGATGTTGATTGCCAAGAATACTTTTCTTTTTCTTTTTTTTTTAATTTTTTTTTATTTATTTGACAGACAGAGAGAGATCACGAGTAGGTAGAGAGGCAGGCAGAGAGAGAGGGGGAAGCAAGCTTCCTGCTGAGCAGAGAGCTCGACGTGGGACTCGATCCCAGGACCCTGAGATCATGATCTGAGCTGAAGGCAGAGGTTTGACCCACTGAGCCACCCAGGCGCCCGCCAAGAATACTTTTCTAAGGGAAACCCTGGTGATCGGGTTTTCATTTAAGAAGATTCTTTCCATGTAAGACTAGCAGTCCATTTTCAGTTTTCCGATTACACTTTAGAATGAAATTTCAGAGCCATGTGTGAAATGCATTCTGTGGTGGCTCTGGGGACCCCAGGAATATAGTGCATGGCCTGTGACACCCGCCTCCCTCCCTGCTTAGTCGCGGCTCAGCAGCAAGGAAGGGACTGTGGTAGAAATGACTCAGCCTTCCGTATGCCAGCAGTGTTCTTAGCATCCAACCTGCATCTGCAGAGGGGATCCAGGTGTGTTATTATCCCGCTGGAGTGTCTCTAGGATAAGAATCAGTTGTCCCTTGGGTGAGGGGACTGTGGTCATTGGCCTAGACGGCTGCCAGCTGGTTTGGATCACTCACTAAGCAGCTCATAGAGCATTTAAAAAGGAACAGTTTCAATGCACTGTCACCTCTGTTGGCTTCTTTCACCCTAGTGGCAATCTGTCTCCTCTTTGATATTTGCATGGCATTAATTTTTGCCTTTCTTGTCCCCTCCAGAAGACGCCCGCTCCTAGAACTCCACATTGAGCTCAACGGCAGCATGTATGATTGGAACAGCAGAGTGTCTGCTAAGGAGAGGTACTATGTGTGGTTGCAGCACACGCTGAGAAAGAAACTCATCCTCTCTTGCCAATGAACAGCCAAAACCCTTTCGTAGTCCTGCCATCTCCACCACTAGGCCAGAAGTAGTTTTCAAGTGAGGGTATGTGTCCTGTGGGGGGCATGCGGTCCTGTATGTGCCGAAATGAGCCTCTGTGAGGACTGTGGTCAGGGAGGCATGTTTGAACTAAAGCCTCCGGGTGGAAGGCTTTGGCTTCTTGCTGAAAGCGTCTGAAGCCCGTGTTAGGAAGGAAATGGCTGTGAAACTTGAAAAACCAAGTGCTGGTTGAGTTGGGTGCGTCAGGATTATGTTGCCTTCCTTCGTGCCATTAAGTAAACCAGAGCCATGGAGACAGGGTGGTCACACAGTCAGTTAGCCTGCGGGTCTCCATGCTCCAATAGAAAAGTGAAAAAACAAACAAACAACCAACCCCAAACAAAAAACCAAAACAGCAAAGCAAGGAAATATACACTGAAACTCTTGCCTGCTATGAACCACAACAGTTAATGTGCAATTTTTTTCCCTGTATGCAAGAAAACATGTCTGAGTGTGAAGACAGGGGGGCTGTCATCCTCTGTGCAGGCTACTATGACAGAGTACTGGAGATGGGAGAACTTAGAGAAACACCTACTTCTCGCAGTTCTAGAGACTGGAAATCCAAGTTCAGGGAGCTGGCAGATCTGATGCCTGGTGAGGACCTGCTTCTGGGTCTGCTGATGGCCATCTTCTCACTGTGCCCTCACATGCCCGGGGGCAGAGAGAGAAAGCAAGCTGTCTTGTGATAGACTCACCTTCATGACCTATGTACCGCGAAGCACTTTGCTTCCTAATATCTCTTGGAGAGTTAAAGTTTCAACCTATAAATTTAGCGAGGGACATGAACATTCAGTGCATAGCTGTGTTTTATAACGGGACATTGTCTGTCTGTCTAGGACTCCAGTTCTATTTCACAGCTAACCACATACATTTTTCTTTCTCACATTTGGTGGGATGACCTGAAAGGAAATCATTACTTAAAATTGCATTTAAAGTTTTTAAGAAACATATTTATTTTTATATTTTTGACTTGGTGTTAAATTGGATGTATCTGTATGTGTTAATGTATAAAATATTTCAAGTCTTATAATAGCCCCTAACTGAAAATTTACCAAGTACTCAGTAATAAGGGTATGGTAATGATGATATATTCACTGGCTGGCATTTTACATAACCCTTAAAATTATATTTCTAAATAATAAAAGCTTGCATTGAGCTGTTATTAGCTCATTATATAAATTGCATGGATTATCTCATTTAATCCTTTCCCCGCAAAAGAGCTCTGTGAAAACAATATCCAATGGAAAAAAGACAGTCTCCTCAACAAATGGTGCTGGGAAAACTAGCCAGCTACATGCAAAAGAATGAAACTGGACCACTTTCTTACACTGTACACAAACACAAACTCAGAATGGATTAAAGACCTAAGTGTTAGACCAGAAACCATAGAAATCATAGAAGAGAGCACAGGCCTAATTTCTCTGACATCGGCTGTAGCAACATTTTTCTAGATATGTCTCCCGAGTCAAGGGAAACAAAAGCAAAAATAGACTACTGGAATTGCATTAAACTAAAAAGTCTACACAGCAAAGCAAACAGTCAACAAAATAAAAGACAACCTGTGGAACGGGAGAAGATATTTGCAAATGACATGTCTGATAAAGGTTTACACAACTTACACAATTCAAGAGCCAAAAACCAATCTGATTAAAAATGGGCAGAATAAACAAAGACATTTCTCCAAAGAATATATGATGGCCAACAGATACATGAAAAGATGCTCAACATCACTCATCATCAGGAAAATACAAATCAAAACCACAATGAGATATCACCTCATATGGGTCAGAATGGTTGAAATCAAAAAGAGAAGAAATGCAGCCACTCTTGAAGACAATATGGAGATTCCTCAAAAAGTCAAAAATAAAGCTACCCTACGACCCAGAAATTGCACTACTGGGTATTTTTCCAAAGGATACAAACATAGTGATTCACAGGGGCACATGAACTCTAATGTTGATAGCAGCAATATCTACAATAGTCAAAATACAGAAAGAGCCCAGATGTTGTTCATTGACAGATGAATGGATAAAGAAGATGTGGTGTGTGTATATATATATATATATATATATATATATATGTGTGTGTGTGTGTGTGTGTGTGTGTATATATATATATATTCATTGACAGATGGATAAAGAAGATGTGATATATATGATATATGTCATATATCACATCTTCTTTATCCATTCATATATATATATCACATATATCTGATCCATGCACACACAATGGAATATTACTCAGCAATCAAAAACAATGAAATCTTGCCATTTACAAAGACACGGATGGAACTAGAGGGTATTGTGCTAAGTGAAATAAGTCAGAGAAAGACAAATACATGATTTCACTCACGTGGAATTTAAGAAACAAAACAGATGAACATAGGGGATGGGGAGGAAAAATAAGATGGAAACAGGAAGACAAACCATAAGAGATGCTGAATTCTAGGAAACAAACTGAGGGTTGCTGGAGGGGAGGAAAGTGAGGGAATGGGGTAACTGGGTGATGGGTATTAAAGAGGGCACATAATGAAATGAGGACTGGGTGTTATATGCAACTAATGAACCACTAAATTCTACCTCTGAAACTAATAAAACACTATATGTCAGAGAAAGACAAGTATCATATGATTTCACTCATATGTGGAATTTAAGAAACAAAACAAATGAACGAAGAAAAAAAGAGGCAGGGGCACCTGGGTTGCTCAGTGGGTTGAGCCTCTGCCTTCAGCTCCTGATTCCAGGGTCCTGCTCGGTGGGGAGCCTGCTTCCTCCTCTCTCTCTCTCTCTCTGCCTGCCTCTCTGCCTACTTGTCACCTCTGTCAAATAAATAAATAAAATCTTTTAAAAAATAAGCATGGAACATTTTTCCATTTCTTTGTGTCTTCCTCAAAGCGTTCCATGCTCATGGATTGGAAGAACAAATACTGTGAAAATGTCTATGCTACCTAAAGCAATCTACACATTTAATGCAATCCCTATCAAAATCCCATCCATTTTTTCAAAGAAATGGAACATATAATCCTAAAATTTATATGGAACAGAAAAGACCTTGAATAGTCAAAGGAATATTGAAAAAGAAAGTCAAAGTTGGTGGCATCACAATTCCGGACTTCAAGCTCTATTAAAAAGCTGTCATCATCAAGACAGTATGGCACTGGCACAAAAACAGACACATAGATCAATGGAACAGAATAGAGAGCCCAGAAATAGACCCTCAACTCTGTGGTCAACTAATCTTCGAAAAAGCATGGAAGAATGTCCAATGGAAAAAAGACAGCCTCTTCAACAAATGGTGTTGGGAAAATATGACAGCCACATGCAGAAAAATGAAATTGGACCATTCATTTCCTTACAGCACACATGAAAATAGACTCAAAATGGATGGAGGACCTCAATGTGAGAAAGGAATCCATCAAAATCCTTGAGGAGAACATAGGCAGCAACCTCTTCGACCTCAGCCGCAGCAACTTCTTCCTAGGAATATTGCCAAAGGCAAGGGAAGCAAGGGCAAAAATGAACTACTGGGATTTCATCAAGATCAAAAGCTTTTGCACAGCAAAGGAAACAGTTAACAAAACCAAAAGACAACTGACAGAATGGGAGAAGATATTTGCAAACGACCTATCAGATAAAGGGCTATATCTATAAAGAGCTTAGCAAGCTCAACACCCAAAGAACAAATAATCCAATCAAGAAATGGGCAGAGGACATGAATAGACATTTCTGCAAAGAAGACATCCAGATGGCCAACAGACACATGAAAAAATGCTCCACGTCACTTGGCATCAGGTTCCTCATGGAGGAACAGCAAGGAGGTTCCTCAAAAAGTTGAAAATAGAGCTACCCTATGACCCAGCAATTGTACTCCTGGGTATTTACACTAAAGATACAAACATAGTGATCCAAAGGAGCATGTGCACCTGAATGTTTATAGCAGCAATGTCCACAATAGCCAAACTATGGAAAGAACCTAGATGCCCATCAACAGATGAATGGATAAAGAAGAGGTGGTATATATATATACAATGGAATACTATGCAGCAATCAAAAGAAATGAAATCTTGCCATTTGTGAAGACATGGATGGAACTAGAGGGTTTTATGCTTAGCGAAATAAGTCAATCAGAGAAAGACAACTATTATATGATCTCCCTGATATGAGGAAGTGGAGATGCAATGTGGGGGTTTGGGGGGTAGGAAAAGAATAGATGAAACAAGATGGGATTGGGAGGGAGACAAACCATAAGAGACTCTTAATCTCGCAGAACAAACCAAGGGTTGCTGGGGGGAGGGGAGTAGGAAGAGGGTGGTGGGGTTATGGACATTGCGGGGAGTGTGTGCTGTGGTGAGTGCTGTGAAGTGTGTAAACCTGGCGATTCACGGACCTGTACCCTGGGGCTAAAAATACATTATATATTTATAAAAAAATAATAAAAATAATAAAAATTAAAAAAAGAAAAAAGAGGCAAACAGACTCTTAAATACAGAAAACAAACTAATGGCTACCACAGGGGAGGTATGGGGGGAATGCGTGAAATAGGTGAAGGGAATTAAGAGTACACTTATCATGATGAGCACTGATTAATATACAGAATTGTTGAATCACCATATTGTATACCTGAAAGTAATAGAATACTGTATATTAACTATATTAGAATTAAAATTTTAAAAAGGCAGTTGTTTATTGTCCTTTACCTTTTCATCCCTTCCTCTGTCTTGCTGACTAGAATGTGGATGTGATGACTGGAGCCTTAGCTTCCATCTTGAACTGTGAGGATAAGGGCTACACTGTAGGGATAGCTAAATAGTGAGCAGGAAGGAGCCTCCTTGGATGAGGACAGAGTCTGGGTTTTTATGTGAGAGGGAAAAAGTGTGGGATTTATTCTTCTTTCAACCTAACACAATCCAACTGATGCATTATTATATGATTAAAATGTTTAGAATGTTTATATGTGTTATGAGTGTAAAAAATTGTCTAGATGATTTAAATTTTCTAATTATTGTTTAAATATATATGCACACTTAAAATCTGAGCTACTTGTATGTTTAACATCATCTTGGTTGCTTCTAAGTTTTGGCATTGTGAAAAAGGGTGTGATAAACTTTTGTATGTTCATTTTTGTATAGGTATAAGTGGCTAGCTCATTTGGGTAAATATCTAGGAGAACAATTGTTGAATTGTATGGTAGGCCTATCTTTAATTCTGGAAGTAACACAAGACTATATTCCCAAGTGGCTATACCATTTTGCAGAGTTACTATTGTTCCACATCCTTGACAGTATTTGATACTGTTAGTGTTTTTGATTTTAGCCATTTTAATAGATGTATAGTGATAACACATTTTAATTTTTGATTACCTAATGGCATAATAGTGAGCATCTTTTTTATATCCTTATTTGAAATCTGTATATCTTCTTTGTTGAGATGTCTGTTCAAATCTTTTGCCATTTTTAAACTGTGTTATTTGTTTTCTTACTGGTGAGGTTTTTTTTTTTTTTTAAGATTTGTTTATTTGAGAGAGGCAGAAAGAGAGAGAGAGAGAGAGAGGCAGAGGGAGAGGGAGAGAATCTTTAAGCAGGCTCCCTGCTGAGCATAGAGACAAACTTGGGGTTTGATCTCATGACCCTGAGATCATGACCTGAACCAAAACCAAGAGTTGGATGCTTAACCAACTGAGCCACCTAAGCAGCCCTTTTCTTGGTGAATTTTAGGTGTTCTTTATATAGAATGCCTAGGTGTCTCAGTTGGTTAAGCCGCTGCTTTTGGCTCCAATCCTGATTCCAGGGATCGAGTCCCACATCAGGCTCCTTGCTCAGCCAGGAGTCTGCTTCTCCACTTCCTCTACTGTATTGCTGTGCGTGTGTGTGTGCTCTCTCTCTATCTCTATCAAATAAATGAATAAAATCTTTTTTTAAAAAAAGAATGTATATTTTGGATATAAGTCCTTTATCAGATATGTTTTACAAATATTTTCTCCCAGCCTATGGTAGAAGTTTATAATTTTAATGATACTCAAATTACAGTTGCATTTGTTTGTTTGTTTTTCTTGGATTGTGCTTTTAGTGTGTCTCTCAAAAATCATCCCAAGCTACCTGTGTGTTTAACATACAAACCCAAGGTCACATGAACTTTCTCCTATGTTATTTCTTTTTAAGATTTTATTTATTTATTTGAGAGGTAGAGAGAGCTTGTGCGTATGCTTGCCCACAAGCTGGTGGGGGGGTGTCGGTGCAGATTACAAGCAGATTCCTTGCTGGGCATGAAGCCCAAGGCGGGGCCAGGTCCCAGGATGCTGACATTATGACCTGAGCCAAAGTCAGACCACTAACCACTGAACCACCCAGGCACCCCTTTCCTATGTTATTAACCAGAAGTTTTAGAGTTTTGCATTTTGCATTTAAGTCTCATTTTGAGTTGCTTTTTGTGAAAGGTGTAAGGTCTTTGTCTATATTCATTCTTTTGTTTTGATCCTTATATTTAGAGCTTTATACTGAATACACCAATATGTCTGATATAGGTAATATGTCGGGAGTTTTAAATCAATACAATTCTATTATTTGTTTCTTTGTATACAAAGCACAACTTGTGACTTAAAAAATGAAATAAAAATTACATATTGTAAAAGGGTCCAGTTTGTTTAATATATAAACACCCCTAATGTATTTATTTTAAACATAAATGTCATAATATTTAACACTGTTCTTTCTTTTCATTCAAGTAGTCATGTCTATATCTATGCTTTGTATCATATTTAAGTTTCTCACAATTTTTCACTCTTTAAATGATGATACAAATAACATCTTTTCTTCATTATTTGGTAAGGACTTCTTGCCCCAAACCTAGGATTCCCATCCATTTCTTCGTGCCTCTTCTAGCATAGCTCCTGAGCATTATTTCAACTGTCTTGCATCTTTAATCTCTCTCTGTTTTTTGACCCTTCAGTCTAAAAACAGGCTCTGACTCCCCATCAAATAAAGTCCCTCTCTTTCGCGTCACTGTCTTGTGTATGAGTACTCTATACTTTAAATTCTTTTCTTCTTTCATCTATTTACTCCATACTTCCTTGCTATCTGGATTCAACTTAATCATTCTGCCAAATCTACAAGATCCAAGGGTGACTTGCACCAAAGTTACCAAACTAGTCGTCTATGGGGTCATTGTCCCTTTCCTACTTCTCCAGGCTATCCCACCCTAGAGTTTGATCAAGGACTTCCTTGACCAAGTCTTAGTATCTTTCTCCTCCAGATATGTAGATGTGGATATGCACAATGATCATGCCTTTCTTTATGTTTTCTCTTTTAACAACCTTGTAGCTTCAACTACTACTCCTATGCTGCTAACTCGTAGGATATTTCTAGTCTAGACTCTTCAATTTCAAATCTCACCCTGCAACTTCCTGGGAAATGTTTCCACTTCATTTCCTTTTGGCACCTCAGACTCAGTATACTCCAAATATAAACAAAAGCTCCATTCCAAACCTGCTTTTCTGTCCATGTCTCCGCTTTAAGTTAACAGCACCTCCAGAATATCATTTTGCCCTGACCTACCCTCTCCTGTGTTTCTTCAGCTTGTTTCCAAATCAGTTGGTTCTGTACCTAGAATGTCTTTTCCACCTATCTCCATCATTACAATTCCCCCAGCTTTCATTATCCCTCCATTGAACTATGGTAATAGCTTTCTCACTAATCTTGCCTCTAGCCTCTTAATTCTATGATTACTTCATACTTGGCATCCTGAAGAATTTCCCTAACAACTTTGTCACCTCCCTCCTTTGAAACCTTCAAGATTCTCCAGTGCATACACAATAAGAGTGTGGATGGGGGATGGGGCGAGGGATGGAGTGGGGAGTAGGGGCTGTTGATGTAAGTCCTGCAGTCCAAAGGCCCAGAGAACCAGGAGCTTTAATGTCCTAAGGTAGAAGAAGATGACCAACCCAGTTCAAAAAGAGAATTTGCCCTTCTTCCTGACCGTTAATGGGTTAGATGTTGCCCACCCCCATTGGTGAGGGCAGATTTTCTTTACTCAGTCTGCTGATTTAAATGCTAATCCCTTCCAGAAACATCCTTACAGACATAGCCAGAAATAATGTTTACTGGCTCTCTGGGTATCCCTTAGCGGTCAAGTTGACACACCCAGTTAACAATCAAAAGGTTGTTTGTGTCATCTCATTACATTCCAGACATGTTCCAGATCTCCATTTCTTTTTCTCTTTGAGATATAATTCATCTTTTTTTAAAAAAGATTTTATTTATTCATTTGATAGACAGAGATCACAAGCAGGCAGAGAGGCAGGCAGAGAGAGAGGAGGAAGCAGCCCGATGTGGGGCTCAATCCCAGGACCCTGAGATCATGACCCGAGCTGAAGGCAGAGGCCCAACCCACTGAGCCACCCAGGCGCCCCTATAATTCATCTTTTATAAAATGATCCTTTTAAAGTGTACAAGTCACTGAATATATATTCACAGTTGTGCACATCACCACAATCTAATTTCAGAACATTTCATCTACCTAAAAAGAACCTCTGTACCTGTTAGCCATCATTCCCTATTCTCCCCTTCTCCCCAGCTCCTGAGCAAACATAAATCCACTTTCTATCTCTACACCTTTGTCTATTCTGGATATATTTCATGTCTTACAGTACGTTTCCTTTTGTATCTGACTTCTTCCACTACGCATAATGCTTTCACATTTCATCCATGTTGAAGGATACATAAGTACTTCATTTTATTTTATGCCTGGATAAGATTCCCTTGTATAGGATATAGTGTGTTGTGTTTATCCATTCATCCACCAATGGAAATTTGGATTGTTTCCACTTTTTTGGCCTTTATTAATTATGCTGCTCTGAGTATTCAAGTAAGTTTCGTGTGGATATATGTTTTCGGTTCTCAGGTATATGTAAGTCCAGTGGACTTACTGGATCAGATGGTAACTTCAGGTTCAACTTTTTGAGGACTGCTAGACTGATTTTCAAAGGGGCTGGAGGGACGCCTGAGTGGCTCAGTTGGTTAAGCAGCTGCCTTCGGCTCAGGTCATGATCCCAGCGTCCTGGGATCGAGTCCCACATCGGGCTCCTTGCTCAGCAGGGAGCCTGCTTCTCCCTCTGCCTCTGCCTGCCACTCTGTCTGCCTGTGCTTGCTTGATCTCTCTCCCTCTCTGTCAAATAAATAAATAAAGTCTATAAAGAAAAAAAAAGGGGGCTGGAGCACTTTACATTCCCACCAGTAGCGTATAAGGGTACTAATTTCTCCACATCCCTGTTTTTGTTTGTCTTTTTAAAAAAATTATTATAACCACCCTACTGTGCATGAAGTGGTATCTCATGGTGGTTTTGATTGCGTTGCCTTAATGACTAATGTTGAACATCTTTTCATGTGCATATTGGCTATTTGTATATCTTCACTATAGAAACATCTATTCAAATTCTTTCCCATTTTAACTGATTGTCTTTCTATTGTTGTGGTGTAATTTTTTTTTAAGATTATTTATTCATTCGACAGAGAGAACACAAGCAAGGGGAGGGGCAGGCAAAGGGAGGGAGAGAAGCAGGCTCTTTTTCTCTGTGTGTTGGGGGGGAGCTGGATGTGGGGCTCGATCCCAGGACCCCTGGGATCATGACCTGACTTGAAGGCAGATGCTCAGCTCAACGGACTGAACCGCCCAGGTGTCCTATAATTATTTTTTTATATATTCTGGGTACTAGTCTCTTATCAGATATAAGATTTGCAAATAGTTTCTTCCATTCTAGGTGTTTTCTTTTCACTTTCTGGATAGGGTCTTTCCTAGCACAAAATGTATGTTTTGATAATGTCCAAAATTGATCTGTTATTCTTTTGTAGCTTTAAAGTTTCAGCATCATGTGTAGGAAACTATTGCCTAATGCAAGGTCATGAAGGGTTACTTGTATTTTCTTGTAAGAGTTATATGATTTTAGCTCTTACATTTAGATCTCTGACACATTTTGAGTTATTTTTGATTTTCTTTAAACAGCATTAAAATATTTTACTCTTGGGGCACCTAGGTGGCTCAGTCATTAAGTGTCTGATTTCAGCTCAGGTCATGATGCCAGGGTCCTGAGATTAGGTCTTGCACTGGGCTTCCAGCTTGGGTGAGCCTGCTTTTCCCTCTCCCTCTGCCAGCTTTCTCTCTCTCTCTCTCTATCAAATAAGTAAATAAAATCTTAAAAAAAATTTACTCTTTTAACCACATCTACCTAGTTTCCTAGACAACCTAATGTTAGTTTATTAGACTCTTTTAGGAAATATCAACACGGAGCTTTGAGCTTTTGTTACTTTAGATTTACCTAGCTTCTTGTCCCAAACTCACTTAAATGAGAAAGTAAGACAGAAGATCGTCAGGGTTTACAGACTGGGGAAGGGTGAATTTAAAGATCAGCTTACTAATTTCACAGTTGGGTTCATCCAATGAAAATAATTATAAATATATGCCAAGATTCATCTATAACTATCTTCTTTGCAGCATTGTTCACAATAGCAAAAAATTTTGGAAACATATTAAATGTCTGATAATTAGAAATTGGTTAAATAAATAAGGTACATCCATAGAAGAGAATATCATTTAACCACTACACATCATGTTTTCAAAGACTATTTAATGACATGGAGAAAAATACGTAAGTGTTATTAAGTGAAAAAAGAAAATCGTATAGCTAAATTCAATTTTTGGCAAATAGCATACACATAGAAAAGTGGAAGGATAGACACTAAAATTTTCTTTTTCTTTTTCTTAAAGATTTTTATTTATTTGTTTTAGAGAGATGGAGAGAGTACGTGAGTTGGGGGAAAGGCAGAGGGAGAGGGAGAAAGAATCTCAAGGAAGCTGCGCACTGAGTGCAAAGCCCCACACCATCTCACGACCCCGAGATCATGACCTGAGCGGAATCAAGAGTCAGGCGCTTACTGACTAGGTCACCCAGGTGCCCCTAAAATATTCTTTTTGAAGGATTTATTTATTTGTTTTAGAGAGAGAGTGCGTTGAGGGGGAAGCGGGGGAAAGGAGAGAAAGTCTTAGGCAGATTTCGTGCTTAGTGTGGAAGCCCAACTTGGGGCATGGGGCATGACGCAGGGCTGCATCTTACCACCCTGAGATCACCATCTGAGCCGAAACCAAGAGTCAGACCCTTAACTGACTCTGCCACCCAGGCGCCCCATATACTAAAATGTTAGGGTAGTTATAGACCACAAGTCACTCTGTGTTTCTCCATTTTTCAGCTTTTCTACATTAAATATTGGAAATTCACTGTCTCTCTCTCTCTCTCTTTTTTTAACCACTTTGGTACTAAAACAGATCACTTGGTAGTACAGTGAATCCAAAACGGGTCACACTTTACTTGTCTAGCTACAGTCTCCTGCCAGTTCACTATTTGGACATCTCTACTGGGATCCTTACCAGAGAGAGTCTTCCCCTTCAGTTCTTTTTTTTTTTTTTCTTTTTAAAGATTTTATTTACTTATTCGACAGAGAGAGGCAGAGATCACAAATAGGCAGAGAGGTAGGCAGAGAGAGAAGAAGGGAAGCAGGCTCCTCTCTGAGCAGAGAGCTCGACGTGACGCTTCATCCCAGGACCCTGGGATCATGACCCGAGCCCAAGGCAGAGGCTTAACCCATGGAGCCACCCCAGGCGCCCCCTACCCCTTTTAAAAAATATTTTCCCCTTCCGTTCTTGGCTTCACCGTGCTCCCATATACTGAGAATAAAACTGATTCTGGCAAGGTCTGGAGTGTGCGGATAAGGTGTGGCATCAGTAGGGGGAGAGGGCCTGGAAGCTGAGGAGGGGATGGCTAATCCAAAGAACCTGCTACCTCAGGCCCCCGGGGTGGGACTGAAAATTTCAAGGCACAGAGCTCTTCTCCAGCTGGCATACTCATCTTCCCCATCACTTGTGTTCATTTTTTAGGTCATGAGTCTACACTTATAGAGTTCCCCTTTATAAACGTAGAGGGTGGAGAACTTGGACCAAAGCCTGGATATACAGGCAAGCCTACCACCACCACCACCACCAGGCACTCTGAAGGCGGAACTCCAGAGAAACAGTCCAGCGTTACCCTTTGGTCCCCAGGGCAGTGGCAGACTCCCATCACTGTAAAAGGCTTTATAGGTTTTGACTGGCGTAGGTTTTGATGTAGACCCACTTGAGGGCGACAAATCAGGAAAGGTGCTGTAAGAAATGTCTATTCTTTCCACCACTCTCCATGTACCATCAGCGCGTCCTCAGCTACTGTGCTCTAAAGTGGAAGAAGTATGAACTATTGAATACGAATAAAATGGAGCACCATCTCACCTCCGTAACTTGGTGCGAGTGCTTCTGCTGAGTCCTAGGATAAAAGTTGAAGGTTTGCTTCATGTGTCTCTATTCTACTTCTACCTTCCAAGCTTAGCTCAAATACCTCCTGCTCCTTCTCCAAGGTGT
This sequence comes from Taxidea taxus jeffersonii, assembly GCA_003697995.1. Classification (NCBI taxonomy): domain Eukaryota; kingdom Metazoa; phylum Chordata; class Mammalia; order Carnivora; family Mustelidae; genus Taxidea; species Taxidea taxus. The sequence goes on along the minus strand of ML105146.1, from coordinate 102,555 downwards.
CTTCATCCCTTGTTCCTGGGGACCCCGTGGCACTTAGGTGAAGACCCATTGCCACATCACCACACCCTTGGCCGGTGGTCATAGACACCACGGCATCTAGAGGTAAGGGCAGCCCATAGCCTTGGGATCAAGAGCATGGGGTTTGGAATCAGAGAGACCCAGAATCCCCATCTCTCCCTAGCTTTGGGATGATGGCAAGGTCCTTTGTATCTGTGAACTTTGATTTCCTCACCTACTGAATAGAGCTAATACATGGACTATAGACAGTTTATCAGAAAAGAAGGGGCCAAGCAGTGGGAGTAGCCATAATTATTTGAAGGCAGACATGTTTTATTCACCTTTCCTTTCTAATTGTGCCCAGTTTCATGCTATACACATAGAAAGGGCTTGCTAAACATTTTATACTGTAGCACGAATGCCCAACTTTTGGACGGGACTGGAGATTATGCAAGTGAAGTAAGTCAAGCAGAGAAAGTCAATTGTCATTTGGTTTCACTTACTTGTGGAGGATAAGGAATAACACGGAGGACACTAGGAGAAGGAAAGGAAAAGCGAGTTGGGAGAAATCAGAGGGGGAGACAAACCATGAGAGACTGTGGACTCTGAGAAACAAACTGAGGGTTTTGGAAGGGAAGGGCGTGGGGTTTGGGTGAGCCCGGTGGTGGGTATTAAGGAGGGCATGTATTGCATGGAGCACTGAGTGTGGTGCATCAACAATGAATCTTGGAATACTGAGAAAGTAAAATTAAATTTTAAAAAAGGTTGAAAAAGCTAATGTGCTTTATGGACAAGTTGTGGAGTGATAGTTTTCCCAAACTACCTTCTGAAATGCTGCAAGGAATTAAATAGAATAGAAGACTAAGACTTAGGGCTTGGGTGTCTTTGTCTTTCAAAAAAAAAAAAAACTGTGGGCTCCTGGGTGGCTCAGTTGGTTAAGTGACTGCCTTCAGCTCAGGTCATGATCCCGGAGTCCCGGGATGGAGTCCCACATGGGGCTCCAAGCTCCAAGGGGAGTCTGCTTCTCCCTCTGACCTTCTCCCCTCTCATGCTCTCTCTCTCTCAAATAAATAACTAAAAATCTTTAATAAAAAATTGTGGCAAAATATACATAACATAAAATTTACTGTTGAAACGATGTTTAAGTGTATGATTCAGTGGCATTAAGTACCTTTACCTGCCTGTGCAACCATCACCACTAGGACTTGTCTTTCTTTCTTTCTTTTTCTTTCGTTCTTCCTTCTCTGATCCATTTATTTATTATTAGTAATAGTAAAGAATACTTCCAAATGGCATACATTCCAATAATAAGTGGAACTCCCTATGTCCATGCTCAAGCCTGTCAGTAGGGTTTTAGAGAAGTCATATACACACAATCATGTCTTCTGCACTCACAGCCACATTTGGGTTTTTCACACTTTTTCCAGAACCAATGAGGTGTATCTTTTAACCAGTTTATTAAATCCATTAAACTGCTCTGCCGATAGTACGCTTTAAGTTGTAGGCTTTTTGAAAAAATAAGTCCATTGATATACAACATCTGATTAGTTTCAGGTGTACGTGATAATGATTCCATACCTTTGTACATTATGAAATGATCCCCATGTTAAGTCTAGTTACCATGTCACCATACAGAATGATTACAAAATTATTGACTGTATTTCCTACACTACACGTTACATTCCCATCACTTATCTATTTTATAACTGGAAGTTTGTATCTCTTAGTCCCCTTCACCTATTTTAGTTTTCCCCTAACCCCGACTCTAGTAACCAACAGTTTCCTATAGTTATGAGTCTGTTACTGTTTTGTTTGTTCATTTGTTTTGTTTTTTAGATTCCACATATAAGTGAAATCAAATGATAATTGTCTTTCTCTGTCTGACTTATTTGGCTTAGCATGATACCCTCTAGGTCCATCCATGTTTTCACAAATGGCAAGATTTCACTCATTTCTTTTAAAGATAATTTATTTGTTTATTTGACAGAGTGAGAGCACATTAGCAGGGGGAACAGCAGGGGGAGAGGGAGAAGCAGGCTCCCTGCTGAGCAAGGAGCCCAGTGTGGGGCTCGATCCCAGGACCCTGAGATCATGACCTAAGCCAATGGCAGACGCTTAACTGTCTGAGCCACCCAGGCACCCCCGATTTCATTCATTTTTATGGCTGAGTAATAGGGCTTGTCTTTCTTAAACATAGAAGTTCTCTGGATGACACCAAGGATGTGAGAATGGGACTTAATATATTTGTTAATAAAACATCATAAATCACTTTTTTCAGAGATAAAATATCTTCCTAAGATTCTGTACTTCTCAGAGCCCTGCACATTTGAATTTGCTGAATTATAGTGTAGTGACTTAGAGCCAGCTTTGCTGGTTTAAATTTTGGCTTTCCCATTAATTCACCATGTGATCTTGGACAAATTACTTAACCTTTCTGTGTCTTAGTTTTCACATCTTACAAGAGGGGTCATGCTGATAGTATTTATCTTAGAGACTTGGGATGATTAAGTGAAAAAAAAATGGTGCTTCACACATGGTAGTTGCCATGTCAGTATTAGGTATTGTTTTTATTCTTAGATATAATGTCCTCAGAGTCTCTTTCCTGCTGCACTGAATGTGCTGTGAGGTCAAAGACTTCATCAGTTTTGTCTGCTAATGAGTTCCTTGCAAATATCTCCACATGGGCCTATAGTCCAGCTCTCCCTCCTTTTTCTCTGTCTTAAAATTGTATTTGCACATGCAATTTTTTGAGAAAGAGTTAAGATGGCTGACCACTATTTCTTGAGCTTTTTGGGTTTTATTTTAAAGGTTAAGTGAGTTTGGGGAAGGAGATGGTTAGGAAAATAAGCTCTTTCCCCTTTCTTTTTTCTTCCTTCTTTCCTTCTTTCTCTCTCCTTTTCTTTCTTTCCCTCTCCTTCTTTTTCTTTCCTTTCTTTCTTTCTCTCTTTCTTTTTTCTTTTTTTATTTTCTCTCTCTCTCTCTCTCCTTTGATTCATCAACCTCAGTGATCCAAGGGAATGCCTAGAACTCTTGGGGCGTTTCAAAAGGTCATCTGCAGGAGCCCTTGGTATAACCTGGGAAGCTCCCGAGCGGTCCAATCGTGGAAAGTTGTGACTCTTGCCTCCAGGGGGCGCTGTTTGCCAGCGTTAGCCCAAGCCGGGAAGGGGTGGAGGGGAAGGCGGCCTGGCAGCTGCGACGTGGGCAGGAAGTAAGTTAAAAAGCTCCCGAACGAGACCATCCACTTTCCCACTTTTCGCTTGCAGAGGCAGCAAGTCTTGAGTTCTCTTCCCGCGCAAGTGGGAACTTCCCTGGAACTTGGGTTACGCAGAAGATTCTGATTTCTTTAACACTTAATTTTCAGGCACTTTCCGCCCGGAACCGTTTACCTCCAGAGGATCGAGGGAGTTGGATCTGAAGGTAACGCGACCCGCACCTCCCCCTGCGGAGGTCTCACTCTCTCCCCGGCCTTGGCGCGGACGTTTGCAGAACCTCTCGCGGGTGCTGGCACTCTTGCTGCCTGGATTTACTAGCCGGGCCAGGGGAAATGACGGTCTAAGAAGCCCCAGGAAAGCTCTAACACAGACTTTTATGGGCGGAAATATGCTAGTCCGTAAATGCAGACAAAGTCTGGCCACCTCAAGTCAGACGAAGTCTAGCCGACCGTAGGCTGGAATTTGGGGGAAACTGCAGAATACCTTAGGAAGCCGCGTCCGAGAGGCCGTTCATCGAGTTTCTGGTATCACAGGCTACTCCTAGAAGGGAAGACCCCGTGGATGATCACATTGAAAATACCTTTTCCGGGGGGCCTGGGTGAGTCAGTCGTTAAGCGTCTGCCTTCGGCTCGGGTCATGATCCCAGGGTCCTGGGATCGAATCCCACCTCTCTCTCCCCGCTTGACGGGAAGCCTGCTTCTCCCTCTCCTACTCCCCCCGCTTGTGTTTCCTCTCTCTCACTCTCTCTCTCTCTCAAATAAATGAAATCTTTACAAAAACACACACACACACGCACACAACCATTTTCCGTTTTCTTTCTCCATCCCCCTCTCTGCCTTTCTCTCTCAAAGTAAGCTGCACACCCAGTATGGGACTTAGACTCACAACCCTGAGATCAACAGTCACACCCTCTACCTACTAAGCCAGCCAGACGCTCCTCTGTTTTCATTTTCTAGCAATAAAAGTAATGTGTTCGTTGCACAAAATCCGGAAAACTCACAAGAGAATTTAGAGTTTGTGTTTATACCTCCTAGAGAGAGCTGCTCTTTGTTATCGATGTTGTTTTTGTTGTGTTCTCCTTCCTTTGGAAAGTGGTTCCTTGTTTCTAAGTAGCCAAGTCTTGCAAAGAGAATATATGCCTTGAGACCTTATAGAACGAATAATATTACAGTGAAAAATTTTATTAGTTCATTGCTCCTCTGATTAGAACGGGATTTAGTGTAGAAAATACCGTATGAACTTTATGAACTGAGCGGGTGGAAATACTAATTTAGTAATTTGTGACTTCCTTCACTGATTTGAGCAACTCTTGTCCAAAACTACCCTTTCTTTTGAGGTCTAGGATTGTGGCTTCTCTTTTTGTGCTATGTGGACCTGTCCCGTTATGGTTGTTCTTAGATTAGTGGACACTTCTGAGTTATAAACCCCCTGACTGCTTTATTTCTAAAATGAAAGGCATAAATCGAAGCACTGTTTCTGCCCTTTGAGGGAATGAATGATGAGTTCTAACCGGGAGACATTGTGCTTTGTCATCCTTCCTTTTGACTAACTCGCACCAGGGCCATTTTGATTTGGAAGAAGTGAAGGTAAATTGGATTCCCAAAAACCTCCCTCTAGAACTCCAAAAGGGTCACCATGCAAGTGTTGGGCTCATTTTTTTGGCTATTGGGTTTTGAAGTGAGTTCACAGGAATTTTTATTTTTCAGCGCTTTGGGGAAAGTCTCATGCCTGGAACAGAGGAGGCCTGGGAAGTTGGGGTTCCGTGTGTACTTCCTCTCTCATGTGCTGCCCCACCTCTGTCTCTTTCAGGCTGGCCATGGCATCTCAAGGTCAAAGTCTGAGTTTCTCTTCAGATGATAATGGTCAATCAAACTTCCGGGGGAAGCTTCTGACTATTGATTCAAAGCTGGGGAGCCAAGATGTGGAGGCCTTAAAGTTTCTCTGCCGAGACTGCATCTCCCACAAGGAGCTGGAGAAGGCCAGCTCAGCCTCAGACATTTTTGATCATCTGTTGGCAGAGGAGCTGCTGAGCGAGGAAGACTCCTTCTTCCTAGCGGAACTCCTCTACGTAATCAAGCAGAAATCGCTGCTGCGGTACCTCAACCAAACCAAAGAGCAAGTGGAAAGTTTGCTGCCCACCCGAGGGAGGGTCTCTCTGTTCAGGTGAGGAGGGCCTCTGTGATCAAGACGATGGAGTGGGGGGATGGGGAGGGTGGAGGTGGGTTTCCATCTAGGTAGTGTTCACTCAGGCCACTGAGCTTTGAAAGGAGGCCGGGTTTATGCCCTTTTCCTTATCTCCGTCCTTGGGTGACGGTACTCCTTTTTTTTTTTTTTTAAAGATTTTATTTATTTATTTGACAGAGAGAGATCACAAGTGGGCAGAGAGGCAGGTAGAGAGACAGAGGGGAGGAAGCAGGCTCCCCGCCAAGCAGAGAGCCCAATGTGGGGCTCGATCCCAGGACCCTGGGATCAAGACCTGAGCTGAAGGCAGAGGCTTTAACCCACTGAGCCACCCAGGCGCCCCGGGTGACGGTACTTCTAAACCAGATCTCTCTGGGTCAGGTACTCTTGAGATGAGGGGTTTTCAAAGTGGGACTTCTCACTTTTTTTAAGAAAAGATTGTATTTATTTGACAGACAGAGAGAGAGAGAGAGCACAAGCATGGGAGCAGAAGGCAGAGGCAGAGGGCAGCTTCCCGCTGAGCAGGGAGCCCCATGGGGGGCTCCATCTGAGGTCCCAGGGATTATGACCTGAGCTGAAGGCAGACGCTTAACCGACTGAGCCACCCAGGCGCCCCTGGAAGTGGCTTTCTCTGGTTGGCTTCTCACTGCCAAAGGAAGCTGGCCTCCGCACAGCGGGCCTTCACTTTTTTTCTTTTACTCTCCTCGTTCCCAGCCAGCCCTTCCTGTGAGTCACTGTGGGCACTTGAGAAGAGGCAATGCATGAGTTCTTGTGGCCAAATAAACAAAATGAAAAAAGATGTGTCTCTGGGGTAGGGAAGGACATCATTTATGCCATGTCCTGTTTTAAATTTTCATACATTTTTGGGTGAAACCCAGAGAGGTAAAATACAGATATTTTGTATTTGTATTTTTTTTGTATTTTGTATCTGTATGGGGTGACATACAGGCATCAGGTCTATCATGGGTCAGACCTTAGATAACACGCTTTTATTTATTTAAGATTTTTTACTTGTAATTGAGATATAATTGACCTGTAACATTATGATAATTTTAGGTGTACAACATCATGATTTGATATATGTATGTATTGTGAAATGATCACCCTAGAAAATCTGACATTTGTCACCACATATAGTTACAAATTATTTTCGTGATGAGAACTTTTAAAACCCACTCTTTAGCAACTTTCAGATATGTAACACAGTATAGTTGATTCTTGAGCCCGCCTCTACTGCTTATTGTGTTATCTTTTAAAATTTTTTAAATTTTGTTTTATTTTTAATCTTATTTTATTTTTTGAGAGAGAGAGAGAACGTGTGCGTGTGCACGGGTGTGGGGGGTAGGGCAGGGGGGAAGGGCAAAGGGAGGGGGAGACAGAGAATCTTTTTTTTTTTTAGATTTTATTTATTTATTTATTTATTTGACAGAGAGAGAAAGAGAGACCACAAGTAGGCAGGGAGGCAGGCAGAGAGAGAGGGGGAAGCAGGCTCTCCGCTGAGCAGAGACCCCAATGTGGGGCTCGATCCCAGGACCCTGAGACCATGACCTGAGCTGAAGGCAGCGGCTTAACCCACTGAGCCACCCAGGCACCCAAGACAGAGAATCTTAAGCAGATTCCACGCTCAGTTCAGAGCCCCATGCAGGGCTTGATCTCACGACGCTGAGATCATGACCTGAGCCAAAATCAAGAATCAGAGATTTAACTGACTTCACCACCCCGGTGTCCCGTTATTGTGTTAACCTAATGTAACAGGCCACTTAAAGGTCAGAGTTTTAGTTTTGAACCTGTACGGTGGGATTCAAAATTGTCTACTCATGGGCTGTGATCACTCCCATGAGAGAGAATATTTGTATAAAAGCACTTGATTTGGGGCACCTGGGTGGCTCAGTCGGTTAAAGCCTCTGCCTTCGGCTCAGGTCAGGATCCCAGGGTCCTGGGATGGAGCCCTGCATCGGGCTCTTTGCTCAGCAGGGAGCCTGCTTCCCCTCTTTCTCTGCCTGCCTCTCTGCCTACTTGTGCTCTATCAAATAAATAAAATAAATTAAAAAAATAAAAATAAATAAATAAATAAAGCACTTGATTTACTGTACTGTCCTCTGCAAGTCTGAGGTTTTGTTTGTCTCTCTGGATGTATGTCTTAGAAAGCTGCTCTACGAACTGTCAGAAAGCATCAGCTCAGATAACTTAAAGAACATGATCTTCCTTCAGAGGGACTCGATTCCCAAAATCCAGATGGTAAGTGGGTCATAGAGAGTGGGGTATTTGTGAGCTCTGCCATAATCCGTGTCGGCAATATGCTGGGGTTTCAGGAAGGGATTTTATTTGCTGGAGATGATGTCATACAGTGCTTAGGAACATTGACTTTGGTGCTGGGTGGGCCTGGATTCTAGTCCCAGTTCTAATGCCTCGACGGGGCGGGCGGGGCGGGGGGTACGAGTGATGGAAGCTTTCTGAGCCTCTGTTTTCTCCTGTGTCATATTGTCAACAGTCCCACCCTTTCCTTCTGAGGCTGTTGGGAGAATTAGACAACATGATGTGGGTAAAATTCGGCACCTGGTCCTTAGGTAGTAAGTGGTTAATTGCTGTTGGCATCCACTGTGTTTTCCCATGGAGAAACGTGTGGAAATGAGGAGGTGGGAAATCATGGCGGAGTGGGAATGGGGCATTGATGATCTACATAGGGACTCCGTGTTCTTCTTCGTCTTCTTCTTCTTTTTTTTTTTTTTTTAGATTTTTATTAATATATTTATTTATTTGACAGAGAGATAGAGAACAGAAGTAGGCAGAGTAGCAGGCAGAGGAAGAGGGAGAAGCAGGCTCTCTGCCGAGCAGGGAGCCCAGTGTGGGGCTCGATCCCAGGACCCCGGGATCATGATCTGAGTCAAAGGCAGCTGCCCAACTGACTGAGCCACCCAGGTGCTCCGACTCTGCGTGTTCTTTTGAGGAACTCTGCATTATCTCCCGTGTAGGGTTTTTGTGAAAATCAAATGAGATTTAAGGTTGTGCTTTGCAGAGGGCTATACAGGTGTTTTGAACTAATAGTAGTATTTTTAATAATAACTTAATTGCTGTCTATTAACCATATTGCTTTAGGGGTCACATTTAAAAGTAAGAAAGTAACAGTTCTCTCTTCCAGGCCTCAGAACTATATGCGTTTTTCTTTTGATTCTAATATCAACTTGTAACAAGCAAGTTAGTTAAGTTGGGAAAGGGGCCACTTTTCAAGTTTTCCCCTATAACATCACATTATAATTGTGCTATTCAACGGCTATGTTTATTAGGTTTTTAAGTTATGTGACATCTGGTAACACCCCGAAAAACAAGTACCGTGTACAGAAGTTAGGAAATGTATTACTAAGTGAACAGCCGTGAACCCCTCCCCCCATGCATGCATAGTTCCCCTCCCCCATATCACATTCTCCTGAGATCTCCTAATATTATTGACAAGTGAATTCAGTTTGTAGAAAAATCGCTGAGGAGTGGGAAGCTGTTTTATGTGGGGTAGGTCAAATGAGGACTATGTAAGTAATTCATTAAATATGTTTCCTGGTGTCCGACCTATAGACCTGAGGAGGTTCATTTTACTTACATTGCTCACAATCTTCGAGGTCTTTTTGCCTCTTCTGAGCCCTCAGGGATTTTAGCCTCTGTGTCTTTTGATTAGTCATCGCTTGAGGCTCCTTTTTCTTTTTTCCCCCAGAGGTTGGTTGTGGGTTCTGTGGGGTTGGGGACTGAGTCTTAACTCATCATTACCGGTCCAGAACCTTGTAGAATCTGTTACAAAATCATTGAAAGCATAAATGAATGGGATGATACAGTCTTCCTTTTCTCTTTCTGAGAAAATGGCCTGACCCCTTTCTGTTTGTATGCTTTTACGATGACTAACTGGAGAGATTAGCAGGATGAACTAAGCCACCTCAATGGGATGTGCAGAGATCCATGGCGAACATTCTTATTCTTACTGCCATTTGTCAGAATCTACTAATTTTCTTCTTCAGAGCCCCTGAGAGGTCTGATATATTTCTGTTTTTGTTTTTATACTTTTTTTCCTTTTCCTTTTATCTTTTTGTTTTTTAAGAAAAACCCAGCAAGATACTAGTATAAAAAATGACATAAAACAAACATTCAGATTAATGAGTTATTATAAGTCACATCCTTTAGAAATCATCACCCAAGAATTTGAATTTTGCCAGTCAGTCTAGAAACCCCTCCAGGTACCCCTTTCCAATCACAACCTCTTCCCACCCCCTAGAAGAACCACTATCCCGGCTTTTATAGTAGCAACGTTCTGATGTTTCTTTGTGGTTTTATCATTTACTTGTGCAACCCTAGATGTCAAGTTTAATCTTGGCCAGTTTTTTTTAGCGTTTTTTAATCTACAGGTTAAACTCTTTTCCCTCCAACCCCTTTCTTTCTTTGTCTTAACACTGATCTGTTGAAGAAGCCCAGGACAACTGGTGGGTAGAATTTCCCCCAGTCTGAGTTTTGCTGATGGCATGTGCTTGGTACAGCTCAGCATGCTCCTCTGTCTTGTGCATTTCCTGTAAATCGGCAGCTGGATTCAGAGTTCAGCTGTACCAACATTAGATTTCCTATAGTCTGAAAAGCTCTCTGAGTTATTCTGATAATAGAGCAGTCTTTCACAATTTCCCCAGTCTCTGGGTTTATAAAAATAAACGGAACCACTCCCTCCTGTTAAACCTCTCCGTATGTCATGAACAGAAGTTCTCACTCCCCATGCCGGGGAGGGGGGGGAAATGAAGAGATGGGCAGGAGTCCCTGGTGTGCTCCACACCAAGCCATGATTTTGCACTAGGAAAAATGGGGGGAGTGTATTTCTTCCTGGACTTTCTCCAAGGGTCTTAGACCTTAGCTTGCTGGCATCTGTGGTTTGTGGCCAGAAGCATTCCTGACGTTTTGCCCCCTGCTGTATTAGCTTTTGTCACTGAAGGCCTGTGCTCATGTAGCCAAACGATTTTTGCATTTCTCATTCAGCACAGCAGCAAAAGGAGCAATCACTGTATTTCCCCGTGGCGTAGATCTATGAGAATAACCGGTCAGATTCAGGAAAAGTACCCTGCTTGGGTTCCAAATGATCTCAGCTTTATTCCAAAGGAGATCTATTTCTTCATGTGAGAACCGTGGCTGAGTTATATACCTTAGAAAATCCAGGCTGATCTCTATCGGATGTTTCTGAAGTGTGGAAAGGACAATCTCTAAGCAGCGCCGAGGAGTTTCGGTACCAGGGCTTAACTAGGCTGTGTTATCTGCTGCTGCGATTGCAAAAGATTTTGTCACGGAAATCAATTGCTTAGCAGCTGGGTGGGGAGGGCCTGAACTTGCCTCGGTCAAAAAGGAAGGGCTCTAAGTTCACACGGTCTCTCTCGAGTTAGAAAAATGACCTTTGTAGGGTGTTCTGGGATTCTTTTCGATAACTTTCGTACAAGTTCATAGGTGTCTGGCTGCCTTCACCCGTTCCAGAACATGCTGGAAATCTGTTCTCCGGGTAGTAATCAAGTGAATGTTGGATGTAAAGGAAACCACACCCAAATCTACGAGCTTAGCAAAGCAGCAGAACAAGAGCTTTCAGGCACTTCCTGCTAGTAGTATTCACTGGAGTGGTGTTCTTAAAATACAGAGTCCTTTCGATCCTGTGTGTGTGTGTGTGTGTGTGTGTGTGTGTGTGTGTGTATAGAAGGTGTCATTTACCAAACATCTCATAAACAGTCTTCAGAGTATGAAGAACTCCCATCATTGCTTCTAGAATCATGTCTTAGTCCCTTTTCTTCCTCCTGGTAGGATGCTGTCAAAAATAGGGTTTCTGTTTTAAGGTTCAGTAAGAGCTCATTTGCATGTGACCTACCGCAGAACTCTGTGTGGTGGTTTCCCTCTGACCCTTTTGCCCAGCTGATCTGCTCTGGAGGAATCTTTCTGCACCCCCTTCTGTCTCTTCTGCTTGACCCCCGGCCAAGCAATGGGTAGTGCTAGGGCTGTACGGGAGGACACATACTCTTTGCCTTTTTGGCTCTCCTCCTTGTCTCTGGAATTTTTTTTCTTTTCTTTTTTTTTTTTAAAGCTTTTATTTATTTATTTGACAGACAGAGATCACACAAGTAGGCAAAGAGGCAGACAGGAAAAGCAGGCTCCCTGCCGAGCAGAGAGCCCGATGTGGGACTCGATCCCAGGACCCTGGGATCATGACTCGAGCCGAAGGCAGCGGCTTAACCCACTGAGCCTCCCAGGCATCCCTGGAATTTTTTTTTCTTTTTAAAGATTTTATTTATTTATTTGACAGACAGAGATCACAAGTAGGCAGAGAGGCAGGCAGAGAGAGAGGGGGAGGCAGGCTCCTTGCCGAGCAGAGGAGAGGGCTCGATTCCAGGACCCTGAGATCACGACCTGAGTTGAAGGCAGAGGCTTAACCCACTGAGCCACCCAGGAGCCCCTGGAATTTCTTAAATAATAATCTGTCAGGGGCTCCTGGCTGGCTCTTTTGGTAGAGCATGTGACTCTTGATCTTGGGGTTGTAAGTTCAAGCCCCACATTGGGTGTAGAGATTACTTAAAAATAAAAATCTTTGAAAAAGATTTATAATCCCTCTTGAACCCTTCCTCATCCTATGTTACGGCTCAGTCTCCCTGGTTCCCTCTACTGCCAAACTTCTTGAAAGGATAGCTTGTATATACTCTTTCTCTGCTAACTCAACTCTGGGTCACGATTCAGGGCACATAAATATGACATTAGCTTCCTTCCTAACAGAGAAACCTCTTGCAGAAGGCAACACAAAACTCCTCATAACCAGGATTTTAGTTTCACATTCATTTCCGCATGTAGTTTATTTTGCCTTTTCTTTTCCATTGCCAGCTTAGCAAAGGAATGTCCTTTTCCGTGTTGGCAATGAAGACCTAGTCATCCTTCAAGAAGCCCTTTCCATGCATGGCTTGTGCAAAGCCTGCTTTGTGCCTAGATGAACTGTGAATAAATGAGTGGTAATTTCCATTCTTCCTTCATTTCATCACCCACTTCGGACTGAGTTCCACGACTCACCAAATTCTATTTCAGAAATGTTTCTCAAACTCAGTGCCGCCTCTGTGTTTTCCAGCGCGCTGGCTTCAGACCAGGTCTGGATCCTCTCTTTGCCAGAGTATTTAATCTTAGTGCCAATATTTTCTCTCTAGTCCCCTTCCTCCCCTAACCTATTTCAAGACTTCTATTCAAAAACAAATGCGTTCACATTCCTGTTCCTAAAAACTACTATGGCCACTCCTTGATGCATGGGACACATGCCAGACTCCTCACATACTGTGTGTCTGTGTTTCCCCGGGCCTATACCAACCCCTGTTCCAGTCATGACCTCGCCCTTTCTCGGGGTTTGTACTCAAGCCTCCTTCTCAGTGTTCCTTAACACAGTCCCTTTTCAGCCGTTCAACGGTTCCATATGTCTGGAGACCTCTTCCCAGTCCCCACCCTGTTGATGCTCAGGGACACAGTGAGATAGTGTTTAGAGGTTTACTTTTGATGACTTACTCCTTTCTGTGGGCTCTAATGTGAGTTCACTCATATATATATATGTTTTCATAACCAGCTTAATATGCTGAGAAGCCCTATTTGAAAAGATTGTGGTGCCTTCCCACATGTAATTCAATATTAAAATAAAACTAGCCCCCAAATAAATAAAAATAAAATAAAATAATACTAGCCAATTTGTCATTTTTTTCCAGCGGCATTTAAGAGAGTTTTTTCTTTTAAAATACTGACTACTTGCCCCTCGTTTCTTTGGTGCCTCTGTTTTGTTGCCACCCTAATCTAAGTGTATCATTTACAGATGTGAGTCAGAGGCCGTGTAGCCCAAGGACCAATAAGAGGGACTTTGACATCAGACTGCCAGGGTTCAAATACCAGCTCTGCCACTTATGGCACAAGTTGTTGAACCCCAGTTATCTCATCTTTAAAATGGGGATTTATACCCTGAAACAAATAATATATTATATGTTAATTAATTGAATTTAAATACTTTTAAATTCAAATGTTTTAAAATATTTTCAATAAATTAAATTAACTAGGGGTTGTATAGTATCTAGCCTTACTGGCTTGTTTTTGAGGTCAAGCAAGCACTGCCTGGATGTAGTGACTTATGTATTTTTGGTATTTGTTATTAATATAGATAATTTACTTGGTCATACCTCTTCCCCCCATACTATTGAACTCCCCAGGGACAAGCACCATTCTTTATTCATCATTGCAAAATATGGTGACTAGAGGCCATGCAGGTAATGTTTAAGGAATGAATGCATCATCAGAAGGCAAGTAAATGTGACTCCATTGATTCTCTTGCAGACCTCGCTAAGTTTCCTGGCATATCTGGAGAGACAAGGTCAAATAGATGAAGATAATCTGAGGATACTGGAGGATCTCTGTGGAAGAGTTGTACCTAACCTTGTGAGAAAGATAGAAAAATATAAAAGAGAGAAAGGTAACTAGCTTACGCTCGCTTGCTTGCTTGCTTGCACAAAACCATGGGAATTCTTTTTTTTTTTTTTTTTTAAGATTTTATTTACTTATTTGAGAGAGTGAAAGCGAGAGAGATCATAGAGGGAGAGGGAGAGGCCAACTCGCTGCTGAGCAATCCCAGGACCCTGAGATCATGACCTGAGCCGAAGGCAGAGCCTTAACCGACTGAGCCACCCTGGCGACCAAGACTGTGGGAATTCTTACACTAATCGGTCCTCTAAGATGTTTGCTCATCACTCTGAACATACTCTCTTAGGAAAACCAGAACTTTCTCCTCATCTGTTCATTCAAAACATATTTATTAAATGCATGCTCTGAACTAGGCTCAGTTGTTGAAGTTGGAGACTCAGCAATATATATAAAGCAAAGCCCCAGCACTCCTGGAGCTTATATTCTAGTGAAGAGGAGTGGTTTTAGATAAATGTCTTTAACTCATTCTTACATGGGGGTGAGAGTATAGAGAATCATTTTGAATGAAATAACAGAAAAGAACAAGGCAGGATAGCACAGGGTTTAAGAATGAAGTCTGTGGAGTCAGATTGCCAGGACTCTGCTTATTAACAGGTTGGTGGATCACTTCTTAACTTTTCACTTTCCCCATCTGTAAAGTGGGGATAATAACAGTACCTACCTCATGGGTGTTTCAAGGATCAAGTGAAGTAATTTCTATCAAATGCATGCCTGGCCTAGAATAAAACATGTTGCTATGGATATGTTTGTCAGAAAGTCATAAAAACTTTCAGAGTCTCAGAAATTACTATCAGAGAAGAATAATTTTATTTCCTTGGTTTTTTTTTCTTAAGCCTGTCTTGTAAAGGCAGTATCACTAAAGGTGATAGCAGAAGGTGGAAATCAAACCTGGTTGCCTAAGTATGCTAAGTATTTGTGCTTCCCCAAGTCCTGTTTCTCCACCGTTAAACAAGAGCTACAAATAAAAATGCATGAGTATAGGGGCACCAGGGTGGCTCAGTCAGTTAAGCATCTACCTTCGGTTCAGGTCATGATCTCTGGGTCCTGGGATCGAGCCCCGCATTGGGCTCCCTGCTCAGCCAGGGGCCTGTTCCTCTCTCTCCCTCTGCTGCTCCCCCTGCTTGTTCTCTCTCTCTGTTAAATAAATAAAATCCTTAAAAATTGCATGAGTATATTCATGAAGCTTTTATACCACACCCATATTTTCATTCAGTGAGTCAGTCTGCTGTGCAAATGTCTTTGCTTAAAAACGAAACTACCTAAAAGGAATTCCTCTCTAAGAATTCTATAAATAGGGCTCCCTGCTAAGCAGCCGGCTTCTCCCACTCCCCCTACTTGTGTGCGCGCGCTCTCTCTCTGTCACTCCATCAAATAAATAAAAAATAAAATCTTAAAAAATATTAACTCTATAAATGCAAAATGAGTTGAGGAACAAAATACCCTGTTGGTAAATTGATAAAAGTCTCAAAAAATAACCGAAGCAATGAATAAATGCATAATTTAAGTAAGAGTTGGAAGAATAAAAATGATTCTTCTAACCAGAGTTATTAAGTGAGAAGTAAAAAAATGGGGAGTTGATGGTAAAAGTACATTTAGAATCTTCACGGAACACTGAATGCAGAGTTGTTTTTTTTTTTTTTTCTGATCACATTGCCATTTTCCTGCAGTTAGTATCCCCCACAAAATACACAAGGCAGGTGGGCAGATGATTTTGGATCCTTGAACTCAGGAGAAGGCACTCTAGTGTTCATGTAGTAAATGCCTCAGTGGGTCTCGAGACCTGAGCTTTATATCAGAAGAATTCGGATTTTGATTTTTCTTTTCTACAACCTGCCTATTGTGTGATCTCCTTTGGGTGTGGAAAGAAAACAAACAAACAAACAAACAAACTTGTTATTTTTTTTTTCATTTTTCATCTTTCTTTCTTTCTTTATACAAACAAACTTGTTTTCCTCTGCTACGATCACACCAACACTTCTGGAACGCTTCTGACATAGATGGCTAGGATTTTTCCTACCAAGACACCAGCTGGGTGTCCCGTGATTTAATCCAGTTCTGACACTAACCAGAGTTAGCACAGACTTCAACTAAATTAGGTTAAGGGCTCAGTGCCCTAAGACTGCCCCCCCACTTCAGACGCCAGTCTCGAGTTAGTAGGTCCCCAGAACATCCATGGCTTCTGTCTGATTTGGCTACAAACTGAGGGTTCCCAGGACCCCCTTCTCAGGTTCAGTCATTTGCTAGAACAGCTCACAGAACTCAGGAAAACCATATACTTACTGAATTAATTGTTGTTCGTTTAGGATTTTATTTATTTGACAGAGATCACAAGTAGGCAGAGAGGCAGGCAGAGAGAGAGGAAGGGAAGCAGGCTGCCCTCTGAGCAGAGAGCCCGATGCGGGGCTCGATCCCAGGACCCTGAGATCATGACCCGAGCCGAAGGCAGAGGCTCAACCCACTGAGCCACCCAGGCGCACCTAATTACCACTTTTGACTTTTGTTCTTGAATGGTTTTTTCCTTTTCCTTCTTCTGTCCTTCTTTTTTGTCTTCATCTTTTCTGCTATAGTCTGAGTTCTGGTTTTATTTCTTGAGGTAATGCTTTTGTAATCTCTGCTTGCCCATTATCTGACACATTAACTACTGTAAATTCTGCAGTAGTATTTAGTAAAGCTGATAGTAATTTTAAGGAACTAATAAAATTATAGAAATAATAAAAACAAATACAAGACATAAAATATAATAAAAGGAATGCAAATGTAATGATAAAACAATTTATAAGTTCACATTTTTTTTTTCTAGGTGTACGTATCAGCCTCTTTAAGCAAATGGCACCCTAAATCTTCAGGTCCCTATAAAATAATTTCTGTTGCTGCTTGGTTATCTTGGATTGCTCCTAGTCAGGTGTTGAATTTCGTCTTACTATCTGTGGTTCTGTTTGCAGCCTCCCAGGCTCCTCCCACATGTGTGGTTGAAAAGGAACCTGAGTCATTGCCCCAAGGAGAGGAAGAAGCGTTCCCCTGTTATGATGTGGAACCGTTGTTAGAAGCCTTACCGGTAGGTTCATTGGTGTGCTGGCCAATTTTAACCACCAACTCTTCTCTCCACCCTCCACGCCCCCCAAAAGAAGGAGAGAGAGAGACAGACCCTGATGTGTACTGTTTGATGTAAATGTTCCCACCACGGCCGATTTCACATTACTCACATGACATCAGTTCTTTGCCAAATTTCTGAAAATGTGACAAATGGCTTTCGCTAGCTGGTTTGAATGGACTCTGGGACACCACGGGATTGTTGTGAAATGGTTCTGTTCTTATCTGTGCCATTCGATCAAGGCCAGGGTCCTGAACTTATAGCTGTGTGATCCCCGCTTGGCCCATGCTTTTTTAATGCTCAGCGGTCATGGTTTTAAAATTCTTAATAATATTTGAATAAGGGGCCTCACATTTTATCTTGCACGGAGCTCCACAAATTACGTAGTCTGTCCTTTCCAGAGGACAAGATTCGGGTTCCTGTAGTGCCCAGCAGTAGAAGGGTGAGTACAGGGGCAACATGGGGGGGATTTACAGTCTGTTTCTTAACCACGTGGTCATGATCCTTGAGAGACACATACGATGGTCTTCCCTGGCATTTACGTTTCTTCCCAGCAGATTTGGGCAGTTTTCTTTTGCTAACATCAGTCAGCCTCAAGGAAGTTATCTTGGCCTTCGAATTATTTTGTTGCTTTTAATTGTGGTAAAAGACAACATAAAATTTACCATCGTCATTATTTTTAAATGTGCAGTTCAATACCGTTAAGTACATTTATGTTGTTGCAAAATTGAACCGCCATCTCTAGTAAACAATAACTCCCCCCCACCACCCACCGGCCCCTGGCAAATAGCCTTCGACTTTATATCTCTGTGAATTTGGCTACTCTGTTTACCTCGTATAACTGGATTCATACAGTATTTGTCTTTTTGTGATTGGCGTATTTCACTTCCTATAATGTCCTCATTATATTCATCCATGTCAGAATTTTCTTCCTTTTGAAGGCGGACTCATATTTCATTGTGTGTCTGTGCCGCGTTTTGTTCATCCCTTCATCCTGCGGTGAATACGTGGGTTGCTTCCACCTCTTGGCTCTTGTGAATAATGCTGCTGTGGGCATGGGCGGACACATACCTCTTCGAGGTCGTGCTCTCAGTTCTCGTGTGTACATACCTGGAAGTGGAACTGCTGGTTCATATGGTAATTCTCTATATCAAATAGTTTCAGTCTTATGGAAACGTTGAAAGACTGTGACTAAGAACACTGTGTATACAGTTTTACCAGATTCGCCTACCCATTGTTGACTTTTATCCCATGTGCCTTAACCTTTGTGCGCTTTCTCTTTCTCTATCATCTATTTCTATAAACACATATTTTTTTTCTGAACTTTTTGAGTAACTTGCCCACATCGTGGCTTTTTACTGCTGAATACTGTATGGTGTTATTTCCTAAGAATAAGGATATTTTTGTACAAAACCATAGTACAGTTCTTGATGCCAGGAAAGTTTACTTAATACAATACTTTCATCACGCTCAGGTGCCATGTTCCAGTTTTGTCTGTTATCCAGTAATATCCTTTGTAGCTTTTTTCCCCCTCTAGTATGTAATTCATCTGGGATCATTATGGTATTATCATGTCCTAAATATTTCTACAATTTTTCTTTATGACATTAACATTTTTGAAGAATATAGTCACCCCCACTACCATCTTTTATTTTAAAAAAATGGAATTTTTCTCACTTTTGGTTTGTGGTTTGCCCATGATTCATTTCAAGCTGTATATTCTCCCCAGAATATTACCTAAATGATGCACCTGTCATCTGGAGCCAGTGGTGTCCATCTGCCCCCACATCGTAATGCTAATTTTGATTATTTGGTCAAGACGTCTGATTTCTTCTCTGTACAGTTAGTTTTGTATAGCTACAAATTTTCCCTTGCAACTAATAAGCAAGTGGTGGGGAGACATTTTGAGACCATACAAATATCCCATTCAGCATTAGGAATTTCTGCTAGATTGGGGCGCCTGGGTGGCTCAATGGGTTAAGCCTCTGCCTTCGGCTCAGGTCATGATCTCAGGGTCCTGGGATCAAGCCCCGCATGGGGCTCTCTGCTCAGTGGGGAGCCTGCTTCTTCCTCTCTCTCTCTGCCTGCCTCTCTGCCTTCTTGTGATCTCTGTCAAATAAGTAAAATCTTAAAAAAAAAAAAAAAGGATTTCTGCTAGATTGAGTATCCATTGGTGATTCTGGTGTGAGTCAATATTTACCTTGTTGGTTGCAGAGCAATGATTTTCAAATTCCAGTACTTTCTCCACGTTCATAAGAGCCCTCCTTTCTCCCCCAGAAGTTTTTATTCTGCTCACTAAATTTAATCCTTCTTCCCACCTACTTTTTCAATAGTTTTGTGTATGCCCAGATACTTATGTGAGTGTAGAAGACACACGTGCGCACGCAGGACTTTGCTGTTTGCCTTAGAGATTCAGTACTTTGTAAGGGGTGTGGCTCTTCCTTGGTATCTGAAATGTAGCTGTTTTGCTGACCTCGGACTCTGGCATTGGCATGATGAAGGGGGCTAGCCGACGTGGAGCTGGGAGTGTAGGAGGTGCTGGGAGAGGCAGCACCTCACATTACATACCTTTTCCTAGACTCTCGGGGTTGAAAGGTGTCTTAAAAATTATCTAGGCAATCCTGCCCCTGGCTAAAAGGGAACTTGGTGAATCATACCAAGGTTCATTTGCCCCTGGCTGGTTTTCTTATGTAAAAGAGCACTGCCAACCATTGCATTTAATGAGGTTATCACATCCCCTAACTGATGAATTTAACGTTAAAAACCAAATCAATGTGTTTCAATAATATCCCCTAATTAATGAATTGAACACTAAAAAAACAAGTCACTATTTTTGAATGTGGCATAGGATCTTCTTGGAGAGGCACATCTCTCTGTTGAGACATAACAACAGCTTCCTTTTAAGGCTTTATTGGACCCTTATTATTTGTAAACAGTGGAAAGAAGCTTGAATGCGGCCAGGCCACAGGTCATTCCTTCCTCTCTGACACACAGATTTGGGGGTATCAGCAGAAGGGGCGACATTGTCAGAGAAACTAGCCAGGCAGACCTTAAAGCTCATCTCTCGTCCCTGTTCTGGCCGATTTTATGAGCTCAAGGCAGGAGACAAACCAAGAAAACCTGGGGCAGAATCTGGGGAGGCATCTGTGTTGCCCCGAATCCCAGAAAATCCATTTGGCTGCTTTCAGAACCAAGTGGACAAGCCCAGTAAGCAGCCTGCTCAGCCCCTGGATGTGGCTGAGAGAAACACCAGCATTTTGCAGGAAGGAAAACACGGCTTGGGCAAAGAATGGCCGGACGTGTTTCGGAAAGTGAAACTGAGTTCTTTTGCAGTTTTGTTCCCTCAGAGTTGGGGGATTCTTGAGGCGTGCAGCTCTTGGTCTGGCTTGAAGCTAAATGCCATCTTGTAGCCAAAAGCCCGGAGGGAGGCAGCCCGAGAGACTTGGGGGTGACTTGCCGGTCACCTCAGACAGTCTCCTAGGGCTCCCCACCACACGGCCAGTGACAGCGTGGGCCCCTCCCCGGAGCACCTCTGGGGTTTCTGTTGCAGGCTGAGGGCAAGGGTCTTGGGTGGAGTGAGTGGGGAAGATCACGCACCAATGGTGAGGGCCCTCAGTGATGTTTCCTTTTTGTATCTAATGATTGCTTTTTTTTTAAAGATTTTATTTATTTATTTGACAGACAGAGATCACAAGTAGGCAGAGAGGCAGGCAGAGAGAGAAGGAGAAGCAGGCTCCCTGCTGAGCAGAGAGCCTGATGTGGGGCTCAATCCCAGGACCCTGAGATCATGACCCGAGCTGAAGGCAGAGGCTTAACCCACTGAGCCAGATCGAGAATGTTACATAGGACTTATGGCAAAACTGTCAGGAGCCTATACTCAGAGGAGGCTACATTACATTCCTTCCCCCCTTCCCCCAGCCAGATTGCCTTTTTTTTTTTT
>ML105146.1:33010-81250 GCA_003697995.1 Taxidea taxus jeffersonii | reverse complement strand
TTTTTTTTTTTTAGTTATCTTATTGTTACTTCTGAAAAAAGCCCAACCATGTCTCCCCTTCCTTATGAAAGAGGTGGCCCATTAAAATACTACTTGCTTCACTTCCTTCATGTCACAGTATCTCGTGGAGAAGTGTGCAGTGTCTTCTCCGTCCTGCTCCACTGTGCGGATGGACCACAGCTCTTTCCTGCACTTTCTACTGCTGGCCATTTGGCTTCTCTCTAGTCTTTAATTGTTCCAAACACTGCGGTGAATAAATATCCTTGTGCCTGTGCCGTACATCGTATTTTGGGCACTGTGCCTTTGTGAACCCCCTCCTTTGAAAGCAAGAGTGTCGATTCTCTTTTTGTCACCTGCTGCTGACCTTTTCTGGGGCTGGGGATAAGGTATCCGTCTTTCTCTGCATCGAGTCCGGCTCTTCAGCCTTCGACCTAGCTGTAGATTTCCTGCGTTTCATTCATTTCCTGTTTTCCTGAACAGAAGGGTTCCCAGCAAGATCAGCCTACAAGGAGTAACGGTAGGTGTTTCTAATACACTTCACGTAACTGGGATCAGAATGGCGGGCATAGAAACGTCCGCTATATACCAAGCAATGTGAGGTGACTTGGGAGAGAGTTAACGAATGAGGGGAGGAATCATTTCTTAAGTCAGTTCAGGCATGGATGATACCAGGCTTGTCTGTGGAGGATGGAGAGGACTGGGCGGTTTTGGGTCTGAGACCTTGCGCAATACCATCTGGGGAATGCAGGCAATTCCTCTCCCCCTGCCCTTCAGAATGAGCTCACGCTCTGGAAGGAGGGATGGAAAACCCTACTAGGGCTGAGACCCACAGGCCTGCATGACAGAGCAGGATGCTGATTCCGTGGAAACATCTGGCGTGTGGCTCCAGATGGTGCTTTGTGTTTTTCAGAGGGAGAGAGGTCCTTGGTGTGTTTAGTGCCTTGAATCCTTGCCCAAAAACCATGGTCTCGGGGAAAATATTCCAGAATCGGCTACAGGGCTGAATGGCTTATGAACAGGCTTTTGGTGTAGTCTCTCTGTGATATGCACTGGTTATCAGAGGCCATTCCTGATTTTGTTTTATTTTATTTTTTCTGGAAATGTAAACTTGAGCGTCCAAACCCTTGGCTTTCCTAGGAATCTCTGCTTTCCACCTAAGCAGGAGATTGCATGATACAGTCTCGATGGGAGTTACCATTACTGAGAACTTGTCATGTGCCAGGCCCTGATCTAAGAACTTTCTAGTGCTTACCTCATTGAATCCTTCAGTCCCTTGGAGATAGGTACCATGGTTATTATCGCTTAATGACGAGGAAGTGGAGACTCAAGAGGCCTAGTACTTTCCTCAAGGGTCATATAACTAGAAAGGACTGAAGCTGGGGTCTGAACCCAGTGGTCCAACTCCAAGGCTCCCCCTCCGAAGACCCAGATCTCCCTCTGTGTAGCTCCAGGAGGTCAGGCAATGGCTTCCCTTCTCTGAAAAGTGAAAGTTTCTCTCCATTTTGCAATTCTGTGGATTGGAAGTTGGGATATCTCTGGATATCCAGAGGAGGAGTTCACAGGTGCTCTGTACAACCACACGTTGGCTCCCTTCTGGTGTGTTCCATGGTCCGGGGAAACAATTCACGCAGCCTGAGCTGTGCACCCGGGACTGACCCTCAACTGTCGTTAATAATTAACTCTGGCCTCAGAGACGGGGCAGAGCTTGCTGGATTCTACTGAAAACTTGCAGGGTGTGGGAGAAGAAAAGCTTCAAGTTTCATTTTCCTGTACTCTCATGTGACAACGCGTCAGCGGCCTCATCTCTTGGGTGGATTCTTATTTAGAGGAACCAAGGAGGTTGCAAGAACACTTCAGAGCAATGCAATGCTTAGCCAGTGCCCAAGACGTGACTCTCTTAATCCCTTGGCTGTGGACTGATTTTCGACCTGCCCAGACTGGGTCTCTGCATTTCCCTTGTCTCCCCTCTTTCTGCTTCTTGGTGTTCGCGCAGCTTCTCAGTATCCATGCTGTCCCCCACCCAAGCTTTCGGCTGGATACCCTTGAGCGGATTCATGGGATCTCGACCCCTAGCCCATCCTCTGTCAGAAAATGTAAATGTTTGGGGACAGATATTTGAAGAGTCTGAGAACTTCTCTTTCTAGGCGACAGAGCAACCTGGTCTCCACGGAGATGTCGGGAGCATCTGCCAGCGCTCTCCCTTCTGAAACAGAGGTTTTAGAGGGTTTCTTTGGGTCGTCTCTCCCCAAGGGCCCATCCCTTAATGACTCTGAGGGCTCAGGGCTGTTCCCGTCACTGTTCTTCCTCTCTCTCTGAGTTCACCTTTGGCCTCGGGGGCAGTGCTGTCACCATCACAGCCCAATAGAGCCTCTGAATTATTTCCGGGTAGAATTTTCTTTTCTGTCAACTGAAGCTGATTCTTTTCTGCTTGGATCAAAGACATGCCATGTTTTTAGGAGATCAGGTTAGCCACACAGAGTCCCCCACCCTGCCGAAGCCCACTCGGCTTATCTGTCGTCACATGCTGTTAACCGGATAGCCTTCGAAAATAATGGCGTGTATTTCCAACTTCTCACTGTGAGCTCTGCAGAAGAGACTTCTCCCTTTTCAGAGGAGTCAGACGACTCCAGGATCTTAGCCAGCGGACAAGCGATAAGCATCTGAACCAGCGGACAAGCGATAAGCATCTGATAGGTTGGTTATCTCGTTAGATCCTGACTTACACTTTCTTCACTTGGCTGGTCCAGAAAGGAAGATGTTTTGCATAAGCTCTTGATTTGCCAAAATTAAAACACACATTCTGGTATTTGACGCTACTAGTTGACAGTCTGCGGTCAAAGCATGCGAAGTCTGAGTTTTAATCAGTACCTGGCATTCTACCTTAGACTTATGTGATTAGTTCCAGGCCAGGATCAGAACCCTGGAGAGTGCTCAGCCTTTGGTACTGTGGCTGGTTAGAAACATGGAACCCTTAAAATGCGGATTTCCTAATAAGCCGTTCTGTCTCTTCTTCTTTCAAGGAGGCAAGTGTGTACAGGATGGATCGGAAACACAGAGGCCACTGTGTGGTTGTCAATAACCACACGTTTACCTCAATGTCCGACAGACCAGGCACTGATAAAGATGCTGGTAAGAACATCTGAAATAGTATATCAAATGCAAGTTGGGGATCTTAAAATCACTTTTTTATTTTCACGTTTTCATTCTGTACTTTTAATCTTCCATTTAAATGTAAGGATGGGGACGCCTGGGTGGCTCAGTTGGTTAAGCGGCTGCCTTCGGCTCAGGTCATGATCCCAGCATCCTGGGATCGAGTCCCACATCGGGCTCCTTGCTCAGCAGGGAGCCTGCTTCTCCCTCTGCCTCTGCCTACCACTCTGTCTGCCTGTGCTCGCTCTCTCTCTCTCTGACAAATAAAAAAATAAAAAAATAAAAAAATAAATGTAAGGATGATATTGTAAATATTGTAAATGTCTCTGGCCTCTTGTATATCCCTGGTGCCATAGTTCACCTGGGCTGCACTAACGAAATGCCATAAATGAGATGGCTTATAAACAACGAACATTTATTTCTAACAGTTCTGGAGGCTGGGAAGTCCAACATCAAGGCTCTGACATTTTGATGTCTGGTGAGAGCCTGCTTCCTAGATGGCGGTCTTTGTGCTGCAACCTCACTTGGCAAGAAGGGGTGAGAGAGCTTTCTGGAGTCTCCCTGTGGGCTCTACCCTCACAACCTCATCATCTCCCAAAGGCCCCGCTTCCTCATCCCCTAACCTTGGGGGTTAGGATTTGAACCCATGAATTTTGGGGGGACACAAACTTTTTGTAATTTAAATTTTAGGTAATTAACATACAGTGCAGTATTGGTTTCTGGAGTAGAATTTAGTGGTTCATCACTTACAACATCCGGTGCTCAGGGGCGCCTGGGTGGCTCAGTTGGTTAAGCGACTACCTTCGGCTCAGGTCGTGATCTCTGAGTCCCAGGACCGAGTCCCGAATCAGGCTCCCAGCTCAGCAAGGAGTCTGCTTCTCCCTCTGACCCTCTCCCCTCTCATGTTCTCTCTCTCAAATAAATAAATGAATAAAACCTTAAAAACAAAACCAAAAAGCCCCACCCAGTGCTCATCCTAACAAGTGCCCTCCTTAATGCCCCACCAACCCTCAGTTTATTCTCTAGTGTTGAGTCTCTTATGGCTTGTTTCCCTCTCTCCTTTTTTTCTTTTCTCCCTTCCCATACGTTCATCTGTTTTCTTTCTTAAATTCCACCTATGAGTGAGATCATATGGTATTTGTCTTTCTCTGAATGACTTACTTCACTTAGCCTCATACCCTCTAGCTCTATCCACGTCATTGCAAATGGCGAGATTTCATTCTTTTTGATGGCCGAGTAATATTCCATCGCATGTATATATGGGCACACACACATCACATCTTTGTTACCCATTCTTCAGTTGATGGACATTTGGGTTCTCTCTATAGTTTGGCTATAGTTGATAACACTGCTATAAACACTGGGGCACATGTATCTCTTTGAATCTGTATTTTTGTCTCCTTTGGGTATGTCTCCCAGTAGTGCAATTACTGGGTCATAGGGTGGTTCTTATTTATTTATTTATTTATTTGAGAGAGAGAGAGAGCGCACGCAAGAGAGAGTAGGAGCAGAGGGAGGGGTAGAGGGAGAAGCAAGAGTTCCTGCTAAGCAGAGAGTCCAATGTGGGACTTGGATCCCAGGACCCTGGGATCATGACCTGAGCTGAAGGCAGATGCTTAACGACTGAGCCACCCAGGAGACCCAGGGTGGTTCTCTTTCTAGCATTTTGAGGAACCTCCATGCTGTTCTGCAGAGTAGCTGCCCCAGTTTGCATCCCCACCAACAGGGTAGGAGGGCTCCCCGTTCTCCGCATCCTCGCCAGCCTCTCTTTTTCTTGTGTTTTAGCCATTTTGACAGGTCGTATCTCATTATGGTTTCAGTTTGTATTTCCCTGATGCTGAGTGATGTTGAGCATCTTTTCACGGGCTACAAACATTGGACCGTAGCAGGGGTGTCACCAGCCTGCTGAAAGACAGCCAAGAGTGCCTGACCACGTAGGACTCCATGGCTGGGGGGACAGCATTGTGCGTCTGCTCGAGAAAACCTGTTTGAGCCCTGGCTCCTCCACTAACCCGTTGGTGACTGTGGGAGAGTCCTAAGGCCTTGGCTTCCTTATCTGGGACATAGGGTGAAACTGTGCTTCTGCTCACTCTCAGGACCATTGCAGTAGCCCCATGGGTACTCTAAAGAGGCAGGCGGTAAGTTGTAGAATTTTACTGTTACAAAAGCAAAAAACTCCAAGCTTCAGGCTCTTTGCTGTGCAAGTTTTATAAAACTACTCACACTGTTTCGTCCCTTCGTTTTATTTCATTCCATTCGATTTCATTTCATTTTATCATTTCCCCTTTCTCTCCTCTGTTTTTTACAGAGCACTTGAAGCATGTGTTTGAGTGGCTTGGGTTCAGCGTCCGTGTATACGACAACGTGACGAAAGGACGTCTGGACAAGGTTCTGCAGGAATACAAGTGTCATCCAGGCCATGCTGACGGAGACTGCTTCGTGTTCTGTGTTCTGACCCACGGGAAATACGGAGCTGTCTACTCTTCGGATGAGACCCTCATTCCCATTCAGGAGATCACGTCTCACTTCACAGCCCAGCAATGTCCTGGTCTGGCTCATAAGCCCAAACTCTTTTTCATCCAGGCCTGTCAGGGGGAAGAGATACAAGCTCCTGTATTCATTGAAGCAGATGCTGTAAATCCTGAGCGTGTGGCCCCTTCCCTTCAGAACAGTATTCCCGATGAGGCGGATTTCCTTCTTGGCCTGGCCACCGTCCCTGGCTATGTATCCTTTCGGCATGTGGAGAACGGCAGCTGGTATATTCAGTCTCTGTGTAATCATCTGAAGAGCTTGGTCCCAAGGTGAGAGTTTTGAGTTGTTCCGTCCACCTGCCGCTTTATCCATCCATCTACCTACCTGTTTGTCTGCCTGTACACACACACACACACCCACGCACCCATCCATCTGTCCATCATTCATCCATCCGTCCATCCAAACATCTGTCCATCCGACAAGCCCGTATTTGGCACCAGCATATAACTGGAAAGGAAGACACAGAATTAAAAAAAAAACAAAAACCAACACAGTCCATGCGCTCAAGTTGCTCATCGTCTAGGGGGATAGAAAATAAATGGGGGGGAAGAGCCTCCCCTGTGGCCAGCGCACATTGTAAAGCATAGGTGTTACTGGGACACACAGAACTAGTACTTCGCCCAGATTCGAAGGATCAGGGAAAGCTTCTAGAGATGACAGGTAGATAGATGTCGGGTACATAACTGGGACGAGAGGCCTGCTGGGCAGAGGGCACAGTATGAGTGAAGGTAGGAGGGTCTTTCATTTGTTTGTTTCTCAGTGGCTCATAGCTACTGAGTGCCTCTGTGTTGCCTTCTGCATTATAATACCTTCGATCTGCCGCCACTCGGACAGCTTTCCTTCTGGGTCTGCCCTGTGCTCCTTGCCTGCTACTCTGGTAATGGGCCTTCACCGTGGCTCAGCACCTGGACCCTATTCTCTGCTCTCTACAGCCCTTGGCAGCTTAAGCTGTCCCTGGAAGCCGCTTTCTCACAGTATGCCACACATCCCAGCCTCGTGTGGCCCTTGGAGCTCATATTCAGTATGCCTAGTCCTGCGTTGATCCGCTCGACCCTCTCCAGCAGCCTCCTACTCCTGAATCCCCATTTCTAGGAGCGGTCACCATGCTCTTCTGGGAACTCGGAATTGGAAACTCAGAATTGGAATCTTGACTCACCTTTAGTTTTTTCTTCTTCTTTGCTATTCCCTCCATCCCCACTATAGTCACCGAAGACCAATGTCCTGTGACTTCAGGGACAGGGCAGTATTTATCAGGGTCGTACTATGTGCCTACTATACTGGGTACTGAGCTAGGAACTTGGGGTACGGTTATGAACAAGGGAGAGAGACTCTCTTTGTGGAGCTTACTGTCCAGTGAGAGGAAGAGAGGTAATGAAAATGTAAGTGAGGGAGGGGCACCTGGGTGGCTCAGTGGGTTAAGCAACTGACTCTTGGTTTCAGCTCAGGTCCTGATTTCAGGGTCACGGGATTGAGCCCTGTGCTGGGCTCCATGCTGAGTGGGGAGTCTGCTTCAGACTCTCTCTCCCTCCGCCCCTCCCTCTCTTTTCTCTCTCAAATAAATAAAAAAAAAATCTTTTAAAAAAATGGAAGACAGGGAATATTTAAATTAATAAGATAACTTCAGGAAGGGATATCTGCTGTGGAGAAAGCAGAGAAGATAAGATGGAGAATGGAGTAGGGAGCTACTTGAGCAAGGCATCTTGGTAGAGGTGATCTTGTGAGTGAGATTGAGTGACAGGAAGCAGTCAGCCGCAGAATGAGCCAGGGAGGGGGCCCAGCTGGTGGGAGACAGGATTCGAGGACTGAGAACCGGGCAGGGCCTGCATTCCCACCTGAAAGTAGCGATCGTGTGAGGAGAAGTAGTAGTAATGCTAATGACAGTAAAAAGGATGGTCAGTGGCATATTGTGGCCAGGGTTCTATGTGCTATAAATCACCTCATTTCTTCTCATGCAGCCCCTAAAATGGGTCCTGTCATAGTCCGTAGTTTAGAGCTGGGAACACTGAGGCGCGGGGAATGTAACGTGAGGTAAGCCGCCGTGCCTGTGGCCACGCAGTCACCAAGGGATGGAGCTGTGATTCACCCCTGAGCTCTATCTCCAGAGCCTGTGCTTTGCTTCCAAGGATACGAATGGCCCACCCCTGGAACATTTTGGAAAATGCTAAATATCCTACAAGCCCAGGCTCAAAAGCCACCTCCTCTGGGGCTTCTCCTCCTCCTAGCAGGA
This sequence comes from Taxidea taxus jeffersonii, assembly GCA_003697995.1. Lineage (NCBI taxonomy): Eukaryota > Metazoa > Chordata > Mammalia > Carnivora > Mustelidae > Taxidea > Taxidea taxus. The sequence continues at coordinate 73,341 of ML105146.1, read as the reverse complement.
AGTGGGCCTTTTCCTCTGAACTTGCAACGGAACTTTTTTTAAAGATTTCATTTATTTATTTGGGGGGGGTGGGGGCATGAGCAGAGGGAGGGGCAGAAGAAGGAGAGAGAAATCTAAGCAGACTCCCCACTGAGCAGACCTCCCCACATTGAGCAGGAAGCCCAATGGGGGACTTGATCCTGGGACCCTGGGATAATGACCCGAGCCGAAGGCAGACATTTAACTGACTGAGCCACCCAAGCCCCCCCCCCAATAAAGGGCATTCTTAATAGTGGGGTCTCTCTCTGTTACCCGTCTATCTATTCATCCTATCTATCTATCTATCTATCTATCATCTACCTCTATATATCCACCAGTTTGGAGGAGAAACTTGGAAAAATACATATAACTATATACAGACTTCCTTTGTGGACCAAGTGCCTTAAAATGCAATATGTGAGCACCTGCTTGACTCAATCAGAAGTGCATGAGACTCTTGATCTCAGACCAGGAGTTCAAGCCCCACACTGGGTATAGATTGCTTAACAAAAAGGAAAAAAGGACGCCTGAGTGGCTCAGTCGGTTAAGCATCTGCCTTTGGCTCAGGTCATGATCCTAGGGTCCTGGGATCGAGTCCCATGTCGGGCTCCCTGCTCAGCAGAGTCTGCTTCTCCCTCTCCCTCTGCCTGCTGCTCCCCCTGCTTGTGCTCTCTCTCTCTCTTTCTTCTTCTTCTTGCTTTCTCTCGTAAATAAATAAAATCTTAAAGTATGAAAATGCAAGATGTGACTGTGATGGTGTTCTTAAATATTAAATGTAGAGCTGAAAACTTCATATAATTTAGCATTTCTTTTTTCAACTTTGAAATAAGCATTGCTTTATATGTGGCAGGATGCCGGTTAGAATCTTGGCCTGTTAAACTAGGAAGAAGCCCCATGCTTTAGGGTTCTTTCTAGGACCTTCGTACGATGCAATTTCTGTCTCCTGATCGCAAATATTTTTTCCTTATCTGCCTGCAGAAATGAAGATATCTTGTCCATCCTCACTGCTGTCAACAACGATGTGAGTCAACAGGCAGATAGGCAAGGAACAAAGAAACAGATGCCCCAGCCTGCTTTCACACTACGGAAGAAGCTAGTATTCCCTGTGCCCCCGGAAAGGCTTTAGTAATAGAGAGTTCTCGTTGACTCTTTGACTTGAAAGGAAGCTTTGGTCAATCATTCCAGTCTCCTACCCCTCACAGGAATCAGTGACAGATGGTGAGCTGACCTCTGTCTGTCATTCTAATAACTGGAAATACCCTATTTTCTGATGCGGCAAAGTCTTTCTTTCTTTTTTCTTTTTGACAAGCCTGAATGTTAGAACACTTTCTTTCTTGAAGCTTCGTATTGTAGTCTTGCATTTAGTTGTGTGCCCTGAAAAAAAGCAGCTCGGCCTTGGTTTGTGCGTCCGTGAGGGAAAAGGATGGAACCGGGTACATTTTAAGATTCCTTTGAGCTCCAAGAACCACTGTCCTTAGCCTTAGCTGAGCTTCGATTCGTATCTACATGACCCTCCCGCTTGTTACTACCGTGCATCCCGTCTGCATGGCCTCGTGTTGGACCCTGGATAATGGTAGAGAGCATGCACGGTTCCTTGACCTTCTCGGCTCTCCCCTTCCTAAGGCTCCTCTCCCGCACATCTGCCCAGGTGGAAATCTGGCCTCTACGATGCCTGTTTCCTGCTTTAGTGTAAGGAAGGTGTTCCTGCACGAGCTGTTTCCCTTGGCTTGGGTACAGGTTCGGCTCTAGAGAGCTGACCACCTGAATGAAGAGACACACACTCGACCACTCTGGGAGCAGAGACTCTACAGCCTGAGGTTCAGTCCCGTGTTGGGCAGAACGTCTCAGATGCCGATGACAGAACATTCACGTCAAGCCAACTAAAGCAAAGAAGGGGATTGATTGTCTCATTCGTCGAAAACACGAGATGCGTGGTGCCAGCTTCCTGTGAGGCTTGAATCCGGACTCAGTTTGCAGTGTCGTGCGTCCCTCTTGGCCAGGGGTGTCTCGGTGGCTGCGCTGGGCTGACTGCGGTCAACAGCCCCTCCTCATCACCGACGTGCTCTCTTCCTCTGGCCCAAAGGATGGAGGAGGGCGGCAGCCTGATGGTCTGAAGCTGTCCACGGGGGATATTGTTCTCTCCTCAGTCAGAGAGTTGTCCGGCTGTGCCTTGGGACGGTGTGATTCTACTTAGAAGCTCTGATACTTTTTACATTAAGGTTTTGAATATCTTTATTTATGTGAACTTTTTTTTTCTATTCCAATTTCAAGAGGAATTCCTTTTGCAGCTCCTGAAGGAGGGAGGGTGAAAGTCCTCTCCTTAAGGCCTTTATTTCCAGATGAAGAAGTTGGGGCCCCAGGAGGCAAAAGAGATTCGCTACCGTCCCCCAGACTGTTACTGTTTACAGGATTTGATTTCCCACTGGAGGGAACTGGAATGTCATGGGACCCAGCAGGGTTTTAGGAATGTTTCCTTGGATATGCAGAGGTTCGTGAAAGATGTCAGGGAATGAAGACACGTCACTCTCAGTGATGCCTGATTTTGTAGTGAATCCTGTGGAAGTCGCATTAATTTGTGGTGTATTTGCTAGGAGAAATAGTCATATAAATTTTTTATAATTGTAATTACGTGGATGGAGCGAGGCATTTCGTGGATTTGAATGTAGCTTCGCCACGGGAAGGAGTCTGAATGTGCATGTCAGAATGATCTTCCAGAACCAGCATTCGTACAAGTCAGAGCTAACAGCTGGTGATTAGTCTTTGCTCAGTTGAGTATACGCAGCTTTTAGTCATTTCATAAACCTCTGCGAGTGAAGGATGGTGTGGTTCAAAACAAAAAGCCAAAATCTGGACAGGGAAGCCTTGGGTTTCCCTTTGGTCTTGTGACTCCCTTGCTCTGAGACACTAAATCCAGCTGATTTTTCGAGCCTTATCTATGAAGTAGAGAAAAATGACCCATTTAAGATAAGGATTTAAGGGGATGTATAATATATGTATATTATAATAAATATATTATGTATCTCTCCGTTTACATGCAGTTGACGTGAGGTACATAGAAGACCTTTAGGTGGCAGCAACCTCAACAGAGCAGAATTCGAGTTCCTTTGCATCTAATTCCAGCTGAATCATTGCAGAAAGTCATTCTAGCAATCCCCACCCAGGTCCTCCGAGGGAAATGCTGGTTCTGCCCTCACCGATTCACAGTGTCCCCGGCAGCAATAGGCCAGCTCTTGGCTCTGAACTCAGCTGGGCAAAACACCGCCAAGGAACTCTCCCCGTCAGCAGTGACATTTGGGGTTCGGTCCCGTGGGTCTATTCCATATTTCTGTTGTGCTGGATCTTAGAGCCTAATGCAAGGTTAAATTCAGCTCACAAGCTTGCTTTTCAGAGCTCTCGGGCAAGCCCTGGGGAGTCACTAGACGTTGATGACCGTAAGTCGTGGGCGGATGCGGCCACCGGGAGCACCCCCATCCTTCAGTCGTTTATCCTAAATGGAGCGTGTACACGCTTGTCCCTTGTCTGTGTGTGTGTGTGGGGGGTGGGATTTAGAGTGAAACACAGGAGGGGATTTGGTCCCAGGTACATGGCAGTGGCTATAGACACGGTCTGCCCAGACATTGACGAATGAAATGTGCAGACCGAATGAGGTCTCTGTACATTTTGCCTCGTTGTGCTCAACCTACAAGGGCTATCGTTAATTTTCTCTCTCTTTTCTGTTTTTTTTTTTTTTTCTTTCTCAAAAGTTTTGCTTCGACCAAACCAGATGAAGGACGTGGAAACTTTTTATAGAATCTTATGCAAGTGTTAGTTATTTACTAGTGCTACTACTGGTGTTTATTATTAGAGATCCTAGCCACCAGGGCATCCTCTCCGCCTTTGCTGCGGGGCCTCACCAGGCTCCTGGGCCTGTTGGATATCACCAGGGCTCCCCTTAGCCACTCAGGTAGTGCGGACAGACAGGCAGCAGATACAATGTGGTCACTGGCCATCAGAATGGCCACTGACCAGTGTAACACTACGGGGGATGCCACTGAGCAGCAGCCCTCTTTCAGCGACCCAGTCTCCATGGTGGGAGACCAAATGAGAAGTTGACCTCGTTCTGTAGGTGACTTTTGTGCCCTACTTGAGCCCTAAAACCTTCCTGGACTGATACTTTCTGACTGATTTAGTCACGTTGTTCTTAGCCTGGAATTCTCGGGTCCTTGGAGGTTTGTGGATTTATTCTCAGGGTCTTTGAGTCTTCCACCTGCCGTTTGAAATGCTGTGATTTCTTTTTGGTGATAATCTTCAGTTACTAGAGTGGATCCTGTCCCTTCTGTATGATCACTTCGTATTTTAGCACAAATAACTTTTGTGCCCGCATCCCGGTGCCCCCAGGAAGTGGTGAACTTTACCTTGAACTTTCTAATGTAGCATGGATTAGGGTTCAGGGCCAAAGGTCCTCAGACCTGTTGGCAGGTACCAGTAGTTAATCTATCTGGAACAAGCTCCAGTCCATCCTCTCAAGCCATGACAGACACCAGCCCACCATCCCTCTGCCCCTGCTTAACTCAGCAGAGGGAACTCACACTACACGCAAAGCCATGGCTTTGGGAGCTTGGAAAGACCCTCGCTAGAGAACCCGTGGTCCAGGCTTCGGTGTCAAATGGGAGGACTTGGAATCATGTGTATCTCCTGTTTTGCAGCCTTGCCACCTGGTTTCACTGTGAGACCAGCTCTAATTGTCCTTTTCCCGGTTGTGTTTGAACCCGCTTAGAATCTACTTAACTATCTTCTAGTAAAGCACATGCTGATTGTGACAAGTTACTTTGTTTCGGGTAGGGTCTGGCTCTCCTCACAAGTCTGCAGTTTGCCTATAAGGATGTGGTAAGAATATCACATCTGTGGGCAAGGCACATTTGTATCTTTCAACAGCAGCTACATTTCTGAAAATGAAATCCTTTTTAAAGAGTATGAGGAGAAATTCCTTGTTTAAAGAAAGACTGATTTGCCAGTATACACAACCACTTTGTAACGTAACTTTTGCATATGTGAATTTTTAAAAGAGGATTTTTCCTCTGTTGAAATTTTGCAATTGTATGAATTTTTACTTTTTAAATCTATTTTTGTACAAGTGATATCTTTACATTGCCCAAAGAGAATACAAAAGAAGTTTCCAGGATAAGTTTTGCCTGCATTTCTGTCCACCGAATGCCCAGTGCTCCGACCTCTGAATCCCAGGGGTAATTTAAAGGATTTCTTAAAGCAGATGCAAATACAGCAAATACGAATACATGTGTATTTTAAAGTAAGCATTTCTTGAAACAAAGGACATACACTGTGAAACTCAGATCTCTCATTTGGTCTCATTTTAAATGATTCTGTGAGATGCCTGGAAATACTTGTACAACCCTACAATGGGAATAACTTTATGAGCTTTGCCGATGGTTCCTTGTAAATAGTAGTAATTGTGTGGCCAATAAATAAAGGGATTTGTTTTTCCTTTTTACCTTTGAGTGGTATCTTTGATTCTACATAGGTAGTAACATATGCACATTGTGGAATATTTGGAGAGCAGAAGAACACACAAAGAAGAGTTAATTCATTTATGATTCCATTTTGACCTATACTTTCCCATGATCTTGCTCTGCATTTGTCCCTGAGCTTCCCCACCACCTTTAAATCAGCCTAACCACCATGTCCTCCCAGTCTTGCATCCAGCAAACCCTGTCGGTACCAATATCCGTACCTCTACCCACAACCTCAGCTGCAGACATTTTTGACAGCTACCGCCTACCATTCCATCTCACTTTCTCTAGGACCCTGCCCCCAACAGTCTTCAGGGGCCCTGGGGCCTCTGTTAGTCCATTGATCCTATCTGCCATTTCTCCAGTGTCGACACCACTGCTCACTTCTTCCCTCTTTATCCAACCGGAGTCCCAGGTGTTCATCACTGAACCTGCCACGTTGACACCCTTGCCTTTCCTGCAGTCCTCCTCGGGGGCAGGATCCAAGCTCTGGTTAATCCCATATGCCTGCTTACCCTCAGTCTGTACTAGAATTCCTGGTTGAGGTTGGTGTAAAAATACAAGTCTGTGGACCGTTCTCATTGAAAACCAATGACCATAGGCTTCAAACAGGCTTTTGGTGGTTCTCAGCAATCCTGTAACATTTCCTGGTTATGTCCCCCTCTGCTTCCTCAGTCTATCTGACACTTTCTTTGGAATTTTGAGACCTCTGTCATCCTCCATTCACCTCACTTTACGTTGATGGTCTCAGTGTCTTCACTAAGGGAGGTAGTCTGATAGGAATCCCACCTTCCACCACCGAGTCTTCTGATCGGACCCAACCCTGTTTATTGCTTCCTCCTCTGTCAACAGCGGCTGCACCATCTGGTCTGTGCCTCTCCCAAGAGTCTGTGTTTCTCTCTTGTGCAGGACTGTCCCACCCGGCTCGCTCGAGGACACCACCCTTCGAGCCCTTCCTCCTCTTCCCTGCTCTCTCAGCTCTCCCTTCTTGCCCAAATCATTCCCCCCAGTGCACAAAACATGCTGGAGCTTCTCTTCCTTCAGAGCCAAAACGAAAACGGAACCCAAACCCCTGAATCATGCGGATCTTTTGTCACGTGCTCAGAATCAGACCCGGGGAGGAGGATTCGTGTGCGAGCGACGTGTTCAGGACTTGCTCTCCGTTCAAAGGGAGTGAGAAGACGGGGCTTCCGTCCTCCCTCAGCCCTCCAGCCCTCAGCCCACCTCCCAGGTGGGAGACCTCAAACTTCCAGGCACTTTCCGTGGTCTTGATACAGTTTTGGAATGTAAGTGAGATTTGGTGGGGTGAGGTCCAGAGCCAACAGCCAAGAAAGAATTCTTGAGACGTCTTTGGTGCAAGATGGTGGTTTTATTAAAGCCCGGGGGGGGGGGGGGGGCAGGACCCGCAGGCAGAGAGAGCTGTCCTGGGGTTGTGAGGGGAATTGGGGCACATAAGGAAGAGGGAGGTTTTCAAAATTAGTTTTGTAGGCTAAAGAGGATCTACAAGATATTCGAGGCCTAGCTGTTGTCGGGTTAGGGCTGTTTCCCCTCTGGTAAAGTATTAATCCTAAGACAGCTGGGAGTTTCCCGGAGGAATGTTATACACTACCTTGCCAATGGGCTGCTGTTTATGAGGAACTTTTATTCTGTTTACATTTCCTTCTACCTTTGTTCCCACATCATTGTGGATGTGATGAGGGAGTAGGAGGCAAGCTGAGGACAAAGTAGAAGCCGGCACCCCACGACCCCCTCCCCCAGATGGGATACCAGTGACATTCTGCAGACTCCTGGCTGCCCTAAAGATTAGGAAAGGAAAAACAAAGAGTTGACTATAGAGATCGCAATTCTGCACTCATGAGTCTCCCACGGGTTCCCGATGTCTTAGCAACCTACAAGAACAAAGCACTTCTACCAATAGCCTAGCTTCCAGAAGCAAATGTAGGTGCAAGGAAATGTCTAACCTGCAGCCCATTGGCAGATACTTGAGGCGGGCGGGGCAGAGCGTAATGTTCCCCCAGGAACCTCCCAACCATCTTCCTGTTACTGCCTCGCTGGATGGAAAAACAACCTTAACTTGACAATGGCAAGGCCTCCTGTATCCTCTGAGTCTTCTTTAACATAGGAAAATCCTTTTAAAACTCCCCTTTTCCTTAGTATAGTGTGAGCTCACCAACCCCATAGTATATAATCCGCCGCCCCTCACAACTCTGGGACAGCACCTCTCTCTGCCCGCAGGTCCTGTCCCCGGGCTTTCACAAACCACCATTTTGCACCAAAGACGTCTCAAGAATTCTTTCTTGGCCCTGGGCTCTGCACCACATGCTACTGAACCTCACCTATGCTCCAAAACCCCATCAGGTGGGTGGGTGATATTAGGGCTCAGGAAATTGAGTCTGTGGGTCTCTGGAAATTAGGCTCTGGATAAGAATGCTGTTCTCTTCTAAATCACTAAGACCTTGTGTAAACTGAGGGAGACCCCCATCTCGTGGGACTCTGATCCCTTTCAGTTAATCATTGTGTTTTCCCTCCCCTTAGCTTTAGGGCAGCCAGGAGTGCCCGAGGAATGTCACACATGTCCCACCGGGGGGGTGGGGGGGGTGAGGGGGGGTGGTTTGAGAGGTGTCAGCTGGTGCGTTCTCCTCAGCTTGCTTCTGCTCCCCCTCCACCTTCTAAAGGTGGGACCCTTCAGAAGCAAACCCCCCTACAATCCAGCAAGCTGGCCAGACTGGCTGGTGGGTGGGGATGGGGTCAGGGTAGGCAGAGGGGGCTTAAAATGGATCAGAAGAGATCTGCGTGGAGCATGACCGCACCCCCTACACCCCTCGGGACCTTATATCCTATCTCATCCTCCCATCCTCAGCCTCATCTGACTTTGGCAGGGGTGGGCAACGTATAAATCGGAGGCGCATAACGTCTATGTCGAAATAGAAATACCAACACTGTTGTCCTCTCCTACCCTTGCTTTGGAATGACCTGAAAGGCCAGGTTAGGAGGCATCGCAAGGGGCTTTCTCACGTGAAGGCTTGCTTCCTTTTCCAGAACAGACATGCGGCAACGATGGCTCTAAAAGGTGGACACTCCTCATTCCTGCCTTGGCAACACGAATTCTATTGCTGCCACAGAAATAACTACCACCGAAACCACAGACGGGCACAGGGTGGCAGAAACTCAGTGTGCAGCTCCAGACTACATCGGATCGTCCGACATTTCTTCTTATCCTACCACCTGAAATCATCCCCGTCCCTCTGTCCACGCCTGTCTGGCCTCGAGCTCTGGCCACCAGTTGAGAAGACCACGAGCCACGTTTGGTGGGCTTTCCTGCTGCCACCCAGTGAGCAGCTTCAGCCCTTGGCTCTAGTCGCCTGCCAGTGCTGAAAGGGATGACTGTGTGAGAGTGACAGGGAGGTGTTATTGGGCCCATTGTATGGGTCAGAAAATCAAGGCTCAGAGAAGCTTAGCAAGAAACAAGATCACACGACTCGAAATGTGGAAGAACCAGACTTGAACTCCATGTGGCTGATCTCCACATCCGGGGGGCTGTCCTTCCTGTCTGTGCCACACTGCTCTTGTGAATACTTCCCGAGAGACAGGGGGCAGGCCTGTACGAGTCGTTGGCACCCCATCTCGGGTCTTGGAGAAGGGAGCCTGTCCTCTCTGCTTGAGGAATGTGCAGGAGAAGACAATTTTATCAACAGTTTCGGGCCTGTTAAAAAAAGAAATGGGCTTGGCCCAAGTTAAAGATTACGATCAAATATTAAAAGAGTTCTATTACTTACAAGAAAGATGATTCATTCTGCCTGTAATCGAAAGCACAGCTGCGTGTAGATGTTAGGCAGGTCCAAACTCCTCGGGCTCCTGGCCCTGTTTCCATAGGTCTGGGGTCCCTCCATGTGATGAGTGCACCCAGCAAGGTGCGCCCCTTTCGGTCTGTGTTTGGTACGAGGTAATAATTTCTGGGAAGGACAAGGAAGTGAATTCAGCGGCAGTTAGAGAATGTATGTTGGGGCCTGAACAGATCTCAACCACTTCCTTGCCTCCGTCGGCCTTTGCTCAGATGTCTCGAGCCCCACAGGCAGGGAAGTGGTTGATGTCAGTCTTTTCCAGAGACCTGCTCCTCTGGCCACCCACTAGCCACGGGACCTGGTTTCTGCTGTGCCCCAGAGCATGACATGTGCCCGGCCCTTTGCTAGGATCACCCGTCTGTTGTGGAGCTGTGGAGTTGAGAATTTCGAACTTGTCACCCTTCTTCCCTCTTATTGCTCACACTTTTGTTTCATGTGTCTATGTGTTTATCACATTTCATCTTTTTTTTTTTTTAAGATTTTATTTATTTATTTGACAGACAGAGATCACAAGTAGGCAGAGAGGCAGGCAGAGAGAGAGAGAGGGAAGCAGGCTCCCTGCTGAGCAGAAAGCCCCATGCGGGGCTCCATCCCAGGATCCTGGGATCATGACCTGAGCTGAAGGCAGAGGCTTTAACCCACTGAGCCACCCAGGCGCCCCGCGCATTTCATCTTTTAAAAACTCCTATTTTTTAAAATTTGGGAATATAATACAAGCATGTAGTAAAACATTTGTACAGTGCGAAAGGATACACAGGAAAAGTAGATTTCACACGGATCCCTGCCCCCCAAATCCCCAGTTCCTTCCACAGAGGTCATTGTTGTTGTTTTAAAATTTTATTTAAGTAATCTCAGCACCGCATGGGGGGCTCCAACTCACAACCCTGAGGTCAAGAGTTGCATGGTCTTCCGACTGACCCAGCCAGATGCCCCCAGAAGTAATTATTGTTTCCAGTATGTGAGTATCCTACAGAGATAGTTTTTTCTTACACGAACACATATGTGTCTGTGTCCTTCTCTCATTTCATCCTTCCCAAATGCTAGCAGACTGTTCTGCATTTGGGTTTTTAAATTTAAGATAGCTCAGAGAGCCTGTTCTGTATCAGGACACATAGGGCTCCCTGTTCCTTTTTATGGCTGCCTGTATAGCATTACACGCACATATCAGGGCCATCTAAAGAGCCCCCTGCTGACGGGCATTTAGGGATCGCAGACTTCGTGAGGGTGGGAACCAGATCTTACCCATCTTTTGTTTCCTATGCTCCAACCTAAAATAATGCTCTGCCAGAATTCTTTAGTAATTAAAACACAGACCACAAACACATTCATTCATGAAACTGGGGGAACAGCCCTTATTCATTCTTAGCTCTGAGCTCTGCATTTGCAGCTTTGCTGCACTAGAAATACGGTAGTTCCCTTCAGCTTTCTCACTGGCCACACCGTCAACCAACAGGTACCTGGGCTCTGCCAGGTCTCAGGTGGTTAGAGAACGTACAGAGGCAAGGAATGTCCCTGCCCTCTGAGAAATTATAATCTGGCTGGGGAGAGAAGAAAGGTGACTTTTTGGCAAAAATGTAATAACAAAATGATCAAGAAAGGATGGATACATTTAAAAAACTGTATTAGGACAACGGATTCTCCACCGTCCAGAAAATAAAATTAGATGCCTACCTTAGACCATGCACGAAACTCAAATACACAAAACTCCAAAAATATAAATGTTAAAACAAAACTATAAAGGCATTAAGAGACATACAGGCAATAAAAGACCAGAAGTTTCCCTGAGCAACACACAGAAGCTAGAAGTCACAAAGGAAAAGACAGATACATTTGACTACATCAAAGTGTAATCTTTTGTATAATCAAAGCCACAAAAACTGCATTAAAAGAGAGACTGTGACCTTCGGGAAGACGAAAAAGCTAACGATTATATCCTAATAACTAAAAAGAAAGCAAAATATAAGCCATATATATACTGACATAAATATTCAGAGTTCAGAGACAGAAACCACACTTATAATTTAAAATAAAAAATTTAATAGGAAGCATTATTAACCAGTAAAAGAAAGTTAACTGCTGAAAGTAAAATCCCGTTAGGGCTGCGGGAGAGTACCGTTGGACGGAACACATTTGGGAGACTCCTCCTCACCCCACTAAGGCTGGGAGTCACAACTGGTGAAGATGTGGCCATTCCCACATGGGCCAGAGGTCCTCAGTCGCGTGCAAATGAGGCTGGTGAACAGACTTCCTGCTGGCACGCTGACAAAATTCTTGGGAGCGAGCCCCACTAGGTCCTCTGCAAGCTGCTGCAACTGTGCCTTAGAAGCAGGAAGGAAATCACGCTGAACTTGGACAAGAAGCCATTCCTCAGCTCTGCCTTGCGCTCTCTAGCGTTCTCTAGGAGCAACACCGAAGCTCGTATCCGCCGGCCAAGGAGCCATTTTCACTGGGTGTGGCTGCAGGGTCACCAAGTGGCAGGAGAGTGGCTTTGGAGCCGAGAGGCAGTGCGTGGGTTGATTCTGGCATGGTATACTGACCTTGCTTTTGCCAACAAAATAGCATATATGATATCTGCGCCTGTTCACACTTTTTATGTATTTACTCTGTACACCAGGAGTTGTTCTAAGTCTTTTGCGGGTATTAACTCACTTGATTTTTGCAATAACCCTCAAATTCCTCAAAGGAATTAATAGTAACACTAATGTTAATGTCAGGACACGGAGGCACCAAGCTGTGAATGTGACGTGCCCAAGGTCACGCGACCGGTACGCGGCGGATCAAGAATCGTGATGGCTTTAGAGGAGGCGACACGGATGCAGAGAATCAAAGTAATAGTGTGAGCTCTCAAGTCCGTTTTGAAGAGGTCAAGGGAAGACGCTTTTATTCATTCATTCATTTAATTTTATCAGTGCTTCAGTACATAACTACAGTGATAAACGACTGCTTTTTGTTTTTGTATATGTGAGTGGGCTTTTTCGGGGATTGGGTTATTTTCCAAAGAAACAAAAATAATTGATAAATGACAACTGTGGCCCTAAGCAGAGAGAACTCTCGGTGGGAGGAGGGCATTCCTGGAGGAGGGGGCAGGGGCCTGAGCAAAGTCACACAGTTCCAGCCACATGGTGTCAGGTCTGATCCCGGCTGGTTATCCACCCCGAGCCATCTGCCCTCCTCCTCTCGACAGCTTCTGGGGAAGAAGGTGGCTAGTAGCTGCCCGAGGGATGCCGGAGGGCAAAGGAATGAGCATTTCTGGAGCATCAGCTCTCTGGGAGGCAATATATGCAAACACCACGGTCGCTGCTTTATTCACCGTCCCCTCCCCAACACGCAGCAACCTCACCAAGAATTAATTATTATTCCTATTTTTAAAAAAGGTTTTATTTATTCATTTGAGAGAGAGAGAGACAGAGAGAGCATAAGCCAGGGGAGAGGCAGGGGAGGAGAAAGAAGCAGATTGCTTGCTGAGCTGGGAGCCTGAGGCAAGGTTCTATCCCGGCACCCTGGGCTCATGACCCCAGCTGGACGCAGATGCTTAACCAGCAGGACAACCCAGGTGCCCCATTATTCCCCATTTCCCACAGGAAAAGATCGAGGCAGAGCGAAGCAAAGGAAAATATCCGGATCCTCAGCAAGAGGCAGGGTCAAGGTTCGAATCCAGGTCCAGGTCTGATTCCAATGTTCAGGCTGAGCCCACCACACCCAGCTGCTTCCCGGATGGTGAAAGACCAGGCCCCTTTCCCTAACCACCTGCTTCTGGAACGCTGACCCTGGTGGGCAATCAGCAACCTTAGATCCTTCCCCAGAGAGGGAGGGTACAGGGGAAAGTGTTAGGAGGGAGCCCAGCTGAAGTGCAGATAGATCCTGGCTTTCAACTCACCTTCAACTCACCTCTCTAGGAGGGGTCCCTGGGCTCCCTCCACTTTTAGACTGTGGGACTGGGCCTGGGCAGCCGAAGCACAGCTGACACTTGAATCTTGGGACCACTGGGACGAGCCTGGAATTTCCAAACGGGCTTAAGAGGAGTGGCAGGCACTACTGCCCGACGGGCAGACGGAGAAGGGTGTGCGTTGGGATCCATCCACTCTCTGACTCACTGTGGTCCGCCACTGTTAGCCACGGGCCGGGAATGCATGGAGGGGCGCAGGTTAGCCACATTCTTGACACCTGTGTCAGGGAGCTCACGCAACGTTCCCTTCTAGCCTGGGGCCACTGGTGATACTGGGCGGTGCATAGTCATTACGCATTAAACAGCTGTAGGTAATGGAGCGAAAAGTTTCCCTTTATAATTCTCTTACCTCAGGGAAAAAAAAAATCCACTGTCAGCACTAATCTATCTTTAATATATTGCAAAACATGCCAACTTACGTTTTTGACAAAGGGGGGGGTTCAGTAGTATCTACCTAGAAACTTATAGTAACATTTCCATTTATGCTTATAGTTCTGCTTCTGTAGCAAATGTAATGCTTTTCCACTCATGGTAGTGATATAAAACTTCATTTTTAAAAATTATTTTATTTTTTTAAGATTTTATTTATTTATTTGTCAGAGAGACCACAAGGAGGCAGAGAGGCAGGCAGAGAGAGAGAGGAGGAAGCAGACCCCATGCAGCACAAAGAGCCCGATGCGGGGCTCGATCCCAGGACCCTGGGATCATGACCTGAGCCGAAGGCAGAGGCTTTAACCCACTGAGCCACCCAGGCGCCCCTTATTTGATAAATTTTAACATATCTATGTATACATATGAGATCATTGCCATGGTAAGAGAGTGAACATATTCATCACCTCCAAAATATTCTATGTTCCCCTTTTCATCCTGCCCTGCTCTGCCCACCCCTGCTTCCTATATGCATTTGGTGCTATAAATTTCCCCCTAAGTACTGCTTTAGTAGCATCCCACAAATTTTGATACATTTTGTTTTCATTTTAATTCAATTCAGAAATATGACCTAATTTCCTTTTGATTTCTTTTTTGACCCATGGATTATTTAGGAGTATGTTACGTGGTTTCCAAATATTTGGGAATTTTCCCGGTATTTTTCTGTTGTCCAGGCCAATAACAAATTCCTGGCACTTGAAATCAGAGATCCTATTCATTGGAAGGAGAATTATACCCAAGAAACACAGGTGTCCCACGTCAGTGTTCATTGCCAGAGTGAACTTCCCAGCATTTGTGATAAGTGCTTTAATAAACTCACCAGAGGGCAGCAAGTCAACATGAGAATTTCATTCAGACATGGCCTGTGATCCAGTCAAGCAGATGGGGACCAGGCATGTGAGGAGAGAAGGAAGAATCTTGGGGAATAGACTCTGGTCAGGGCTGGTCTTTTCAAGGAGAGCAGAGGGAAAGGAGGCTGGGGTGAAATTCAGGGAGAAAGCTGATCAAAAAGCCTATACTCATTATGATCCATTAGACTTCACATCTACACATCTGCACAAAGTTGATACCTATGGGTAAAGGGATGGCTGCTGAACTCTATGTTTTTTTTATTTTTATTTTTTTATTTTTGGCATTTTCAAAATCATCAGTGGTGAGTATATAATACTTTGATAGTCAGGAAAAAAAAAAAAACACCTTTACTGACCAGAATTTTGAATGAGGTCCTTAAAATTTAATTGTCTATGGTGGGTGGGAAAAAGGCAGGAATCTGGACACAGTTCTCAGTCAGCGACAGTGACTGCCTTTGGTTTGATTGGAGCATCAGACATGGGGTAGGCAGACCGACGGGAAGCTGAGATCCAGGGGAAGCGAGGGAGACCACCCCCCCCTTATTTGGTAAGGGGGCCAGAGAAGAAGTATGCACCCTCACCAAAGGGCCTCAGCCCCAAATGGCAGATTTTTTTTTTCTAAGTTAACTAGCCATTTTGAATTATATTTTGAACTGGCATATTTGGTTCATAATGCAAGCAATGTGGAGTAGAATAAGGATACTCATGACCAAAACAACCCTCTGAGTTTTAATTATTTGACAACATAAAGGAACTTAGCAAGCCCCTAAATGGGAAGGGAGGAATACCTATTTATTTACTTTCTTTATTTTTATTTTTTATTACATTCAGCTAGCCTCTGTATAGTATAGCATTAGTTTTTGATGTAGTGCTCACTGATTCATTAGTTTTGTAACACCCAGTGCTCATCACTGTCCTCCTAATACCCATCACCCTGAGGAATGACTATTTAAATTAACCTAAATTACGCTGGTGGGCCTTCATTTTTCAACAACTCCCAAGCTTTCCTTCCCATGGCAAAAATATCAAAAATAACTACTGAGCTTCTACTTTGTAAGGCATGTCTAGGAAAAGTGAACGACGTAAACTAGACTTATTGTGGTGATCATTTCACAATCTATGCAGATATTGAATCATTATGTCATACACTTAGAACTAGTGTAATATCACAAGTCAATTATATCTCAGTTAAAAAAAAAGAAGTGGATGTTGGAATGAGGAGGGATAGAGATAGGGAATGAAGAAAACAAAAATTCTAAATGTTCACCTGGATGTCTTTCAAGGCACATTCTACCCTCTGAATTGAAGCACAAAAACAACATAAAATGAATAAGAAGACTAGTGTGACATGATTTTTCAATGAAAGAATGAATTTAGTTGAAAAAGTGTCAGTTATTTCCAGTCTCCACTTAAATCTTGATAGCCTTCGACTTTCATCATCAGGTTCTTAACTATTTGGAGTCTTTTCAGTGTGTCTGATTTCTTTTCTTTGGTAGAATCCCTTTCTCTACAGACAAAAGAGAATCCTTTTCTCTTGTTATGAAAACATCTAGCAAGGCCTAGGAGCCAACAGAGAATCAGGAGACTAGAAATGAGTCATGTCGTTTTTTTTTAAAATGTAAACTTTTAATGGAAATATTCCGTCGATACTGAAGAGGCCCAAGAGTCATAAACGTACAGCTTAAATCATTTTGATCTTTACGTGGGTTTTCTTTTTTTCCCCACTTACTTTTTTCTTCTCCAAACTTAGAGTCCCCCTTTTTCCACCAAGTACGTTGTCCCCATTTTGTCTGGGGGACTAACTAATGCTCAGAGTCTGACATTGTCTTGTTCAATAGTTCATTTAATACAGATTCTCTGTGGGAATTTTACAAGCCAATATAACGTATAGGATAATATCTCTTAATAAGCCAAAAGGGAAACAACATACTCCAAATTAATAGCTTGGTCACACTATTGCTTTAGGCAAGAAGTGTTGAAAGAGACAATGGAATGTGCCTTGTACTGATGGGCTGCTGCAAGGTTCTCACCCCTGCAGATAAAAGTTGCCTTTTCTGTGGCAGGAGCTAATGCCCCAGGGTCTTTGGGGGCACTATCTAGATTAGCAGAATCACCTTGTGTAAACTGAACACTCTCAGACCTCACAAACTCTCAGTATTTAAAGTCTAAATGTCCCCTGGCCATAGCTGATTCCTCTAAGGTTTTTTTTTTTTTAAGAAGAGAGAGAGAGAGTGTGTGCAGGGTGGGGCGGGGGTGGGGCAGAGGGAGATTGAGGGTTTTTTTTTTTTTTTAAGATTTTATTTATTTATTTGAGAGAGAGAGAGAACACAAGCAGGCAGAGTGGCAGGCAGAGGGAAGGAGAGCAAGGAGCCGGATATGGGCTGGATCCCAGGACCCTGGGATTATGGCCTGAGCCAAAGGCAGATGCTTAACGACAGAGCCACCCAGGTGCCCCGAGATTGAGAATCTTAATGAAGCAGGCTCCACACTCGACATGTAGAGCCCGACATGGGGCTCGATCTCACCATGACTCTGAAATCATGACCTGAGCCGAAATCAAGAGTCAGTTGCTAAATTAACTGAGCCATCCAAGTGCCTCTCCTTCAAAGTTTTTATTGGTAAGTCCCCCGCAGCACCCTGTAGGAGCTGAGCTCTTGAGTCCTTATCAACAACAACAGGTAAGATAGGATATCCTAGGGACACCTGGGAGGCTCATTGGGTTAGGCTTCTGCCTTCTGCTCAGGTTGTGATCTCAGGGTCCTGGGATCGAGCCCCACGTCGGGCTCTCTGGGGCTCTCTGCTCAGCGGGGGGCCTGCTTCCCCTCTCTCTCTGCCTACTTGTGTTCTCTCTCTCTGTCAAATAAATAAATAAAATCTTTTTTTAAAAAAAGATAGGAGGGGTGCCTGGGTGGCTCAGTGGGTTAAAGCCGTTGCCTTCCGCTCGGGTCATGATCCCAGGGTCGTGGGAACGAGCCCCGCATTGGGCTCTCTGCTCTGCGGACAGCCTGCTTCCTCCTCTCTCTCTCTGCCTCTCTGCCTACATGTGATCTCTGTCTATCAAATAAATAAATTAAAAAAAAAAGATAGGATATCCTGATACAGCTTACTTCCCTCTTTTTTTTTTTTTTTATTTTTGCCATAAACAAGTGGATCTGAAATCATACCAAACCAATAGAGACCATTCCCCCAAGAAAGCATGCTGGTTTGCAAAGTCATTTAGTTGATCCGGGCATCACTGGACAGTCCTGTCGCCTCGCTTCATCCTGCTCAGAAAGACAGAAGCGTCGAGAACGATAGTCTTTGGTTCTGCACAAATGCCACCTGTGGGCCAGTTTTGCTCATGTGATGATGAAGCAGCAGCCTTCGATGTCAGGCGTGACAAGGCGAAAAGGCTAGCCTGGGGAGCCACGGAAAGAGCATTTTGCTTTCTCATCAAACTGCCTGTGGGATCCTGAATAGACACGCAGAAGAACTTGGACAAAACTAGGCTGGAGTGGTCCGAACGGACTTCCTGGAGGAAGTGGCCAGTGTCGTATGGATTCACACTTGGGAGTATCACAGGGAGAGTCATGGGGACAAGGGAGACAAGACGGGGCGACAAGTAATGGGGACGAGGGAGAGACCGGTGGGCGGGATTGACCAAAGCTGAGCTGGAGCTGAGATGTAGGAAAGAGTTCTGAGAAGACTTAGGTATCTTTTGGGACGAGCAGAGAAGTAGCTCTGTTGTGGGCTATCACTGAAAGTTCCCCAGGGTTATTTCTGAGGTAATTTTAGTGACTAGTCACTCCCACTTTTTTTAAGGGCCACTTAAGCTTTTATTCTCTTTTGTCTTCTGAAAGGCATTTTTCCTCAACTGTTAGGTATCTTCACCTAATTTCTATGTTTTGTTGCCTAAATTGCTTTTTTTTTTTTTTAGATTTTATTTATTTATTTGATAGACAGAGATCATAAGTAGGCAGAGAGGCAGAGAGAGAGAGGAGGAAGCAGGCTGTCTGCAGAGCGGAGAGCCCGATGCGGGGCTCGATCCCAGGACCCTGGGATCATGACCCGAGCCGAAGGCAGCGGCTTTAACCCACTGAGCCACCCAGGCGCCCCCCTAAATTGCTTTTTATTCATTTGTTAATTTTGTTGTTGTTGTTGTTAATAACAGACCTTTTGAGGAGTTCGGAGACACCTGCCTATCAGCTTACTTTTTAAAAAAAATTATTTTTGTTAACATATAATGTATTGTTTGCCCCAGGATCAGCTTACTTTTATATCAGGTTTTCTCCTTAAATCTCAGGTATCTTGGTCTGACTGTGTGCTTTGGGCTCATTTGCTTTCCCTTAGTGATCACATTTCTCTGTTTCCCCGTCCCTTCTGGCTTGGCAATTTTCTCCCTTTTCAAGCAAGGGACTCCTCCCAGCCCAGATGTCAGCCCTTTTGTGTCTGAGCTGCTCTTGTGAAGAAGCTCCCACTGCAGCGGGATTGTGAGGATTTGACCTTGCCCCTTGGTGGCTTCAGGTGCAATCAGGTGGCTTCAGGTGTATCGCATTGGCCTGTTGATAAATGAAACCAAGCTCATGCCCAGACTCTCTGCCAGTTTTTCTAACACCAGCAAGTCCCTACTCTCAGGGCACTAGGGAGACTTTTGATCCCTTTTAGCCTGTTTATTTGTCTCTCTTCCTTCCCGAGAGGTGAGTCTATAAATAAAGGATCTCAAATTATTGCATAGAGATTCCTGAAGTCCCTCCCCATGTTACTGGAGTCAGGCCCATTGCTAGCGTGTGTGAGGTAAGGTCTAGTCCTGCAACGTCTCATAAAGCAAACGGACCCAGTCCCCTGCAGGGGTACAGACTTGACCCAGAGGTACTCTTCTCCTTCACACCCGTCGCCTTCAAGAACAGAGAAGAATTTTAAAGCCTATTTGCCACCTCACATGATCTGTTATTTTCCCGCTTCTTCCTTTCCTCCTCTACCCCCAGAGAAACATCGGAGTCATTCTCCCTGAGAAGGGCAGACCTAAAATGATGCTTCCTGGCCTCAGTCTTATTTCACCCTGTGAAACAGCTTATGCTGGCCATGTAAGAGGGAAAAAAAGAAAAAGAACATAGGGGAAAAAAACTTACACTCAACGTTGACCAGATAAAATATAGACTCATAGTAATGAAAAGACTAAGAGAAGAACTACATGAAGAGAAAAATGGAATAGAATAAATAGCCCAGAAATAATCCCTAAAATATGCACAGGTATCATAAAGGCAAAGGGGTAGCACAAATCCACGGTGAATATGAGAATACTAAGTAAGTGGTACTAGATGACTAGTTAACCACTTGGACAAAAAGTCAAGCTAGACTCTCCATTGTATATCAAAATCAAATCACTGAACTGGATATTTAAATTTAAAATACAGGGGCACCTGGGTGGCTCAGTCAGTTAAGTGTCTGCCTTTGGCTCAGGTCATGATCTCAGGGTCCTGGGATCAAGCCCCGTATCAGGCTTTTTGTTCAGCGGAGAGCCTGCTTCTCCCTCTCCCTCTGCCTGCCTCTCTGCTTACTTGTGTTCTCTGTCTCTGTCAAATAAATAAATAAATAAAATCTTTAAAAGAAAAAAAAAAAGGTTTCATATGCCTAACAAAGCCAATACCTCACATCCATTTAATAAGTGACAAAAATAGATGAAAAGTGAATTTATATACAAGAAAATTTCTGTTGTTGAAGCAATTACAGGATATGGAAAAAGATTTTTTTCAACTCATTTTGTAAGTTACACATAGCCCTGAATCTATACACATAATAGAAGCAATTTATTTCTAGGAAACCGAGGTAAGAAAATCCTATATTTCAACATCAAACATCTTGAAAATTTTTTTCTTGATAATTTAACACCCCTTCCTGATTAAAAAAAAAATGCCAAGAGCTTCCATTGGAAGGAAGAGTCCCTAACTTGAAAAATTACTGTCAAATCCAGATGATCAACAGACACATGGAAAAGATGCTCAACATCACTCATCATCAGGAAAACAAACCAAAACCACAATGAGGTAACGCTTCACACCTGTCAGAATGGCCAAAATCAACAACGCAAGAAGCAACAGGTATTTGTGAGGATGTGGAGAGAGGGGAGCCTTCGTGCACCGTTGGTGGGAATGCAAACTGGCACGGCCACTGGGGAAAATGGTATGGAGGTTCCTCAGAAACTTAAAAATAGAACTACCCTATGACCCAGTAATTGCACTGCTGGGTATTTACCCAAAAGATACAAAAGCATGTTCAAAGGGATACATGCCCTCTGATATTTACAGCAGTATTATTTACAATAGCTAAATTAGAAGCAGCCCAAGGGTCCATTGATTGATGAATGGACAAAGAAGATGTGGTATATATACACAATGGAATATTCCTCCTTCATAAAAAGAATGAAATCTTGCCATTTGCAACAACATGAATCTGTAACACTCTGGAGGGTATTACTAAGTGAAATAAGTCAGTCAGAAAAAGACAAATATCATGTGATTTCACTCATATGTGGAATTTAAGAAATAAAACAAATGAACAAAGGAAAAAGAGAAAGAGGGGGAAACCAAGAAAAAGACTCTTAACTGTGGAGAACTGATGATTACCAGAGGGGAGGTAAGTGGGGGGATGAACCGTAGAAGAAAATTAAGACACTGAATGAAAAAAAAAGCATACGGTTATGTACTCATTACATGTTTGGATTGAAAGAATCCTTAAAGATTATCTAGTCTAACTCCCTCACTCCCTTATTTGGGAAGGTAGACATTGTACTGAGAGCTGAATTGTGCAGTTCGGGTACCTCACTTTCTGGCCTGTGCTCTCTCCCCACCATGTCCTGCCACCACGACATGGAAAAAAGGAGTGTCTCATTTCCTTTTCAGATCCTCACCCTCTCATGTTGATTTGCTGGATCTGTTCTGCCTGCAGAAATTCCAGAAGTTGTGTTCACAGGGAACACTGGTCAAATGTTCTTTATTGGACTTTCATTACATTTTTGGAGGCGTTTCTTGGAACACATCCCAGAAAGAAGCACTGGTCTTTGCCCTCTGGTAAGGTTTTTGGGTTTTTTTTGAAAGATTTTATTTATTTATTTGACAGAGATAGAGAGAGCTTGGACGGGAGCAGGGGGAGTGGCAGGTAGAGGCAGAGGGAGAAGCAGCCTCCTCACTGAGCAGGGAGCCCGATGTGGGACTCGATCCCTGTACCCTGGGATCAGACACTTAACCCACTGAGCCACCCAGGTACCCCTTATTTAGGATTTTAGGAAGGAACCAATTTATTCTAGAATTTTCTAGGCCAGTAGCCACTGGGACGTCCAGATGATACTTTCTTTTGAACTGAAAGTGCAAGTTGCTTTTGTAAGCAACTGACAACCCCGTTGAGTCCTTGCAGCTCTCAGGTTGGACATCCTTCTTCCTGGCCCTGTCCTTAACCCTCAGCTCTACTTTCCCCAGCGGTTGCTGGATTTCTCAGAATTCCCTTGCACAACTAGTGAATAACAGCTTTAATTTTTGAGGTCCAAATGCCCTACTTCCTTAGTCATGGTGATTATTTCTCTCTTTCCCCACTAGTTAAATAATTAACAAGATAAAGACAAATATCCAGAACAGTTGGGTTCAATTAATTTGCTAGAATGGCTCGCAGACCTCAGGGAAGCACTTTCAACTGGTTTACCGGTTAATTAAAGGATATGATAGAGGATACAAACGAACAGTGGGATGAAGAGATCATAGAGTGAGATCTGGGAGGGTCCCAGGCCCTGGAGCTTCTGTCCTCGTGGCACTGGGGTGCGTCACCCTCCTCAGGTGGATGGATGTGTTTGCCAGCCTGGAAGTTCCCAGAACCCCCACTATTGGGATTTTATGGAGGCTTCCTCAGAGCATACTCAATTATTACTCCATTTCCAGCCCCTCCCCCCACCCTTTTCTGGAAGATGGGGGAGGGGGGTCAAGCTGAAAACTCCAAGCTTCTAATCACAGCTTGGTCTTTCTGGTGACCAGCCTTCACCCAGCAGCCCACCTAACGTCGCCTCATTAGAACAAAAGATGCTCCTAATGCTCATAGCCCTTGGGGATCAATAAGGGCTTAGGAGCTCTGAGCCCAAAACCGGGGTAGAGACCAGCATGTCTATTTTTGTTATCTCATAGAGGGGGACATGGCTGACTGAGGTGGCTGCGAAATGATCACAAGTGGCAACATGATCGGCTCAGGTTTTCAGCTTGAGCGAATCTGTCAGTGAATCCTCACCTGGAGGCAGGATGCAAATTTCCCCTCCGAAAATCATTTGAAGATTTTACACTTCAGAGCTATGACATCAAAGGGACTGAGAGGCAGGGGAGATGTCGTTATGTGTTTTCTGGTGACCAGCTTATTCTAGCTACACCGCTCTGCAAAATTGCTTTCTCTTACGGAAGCGTCTGGAAGATTGCTCCCTTTCCTAACATTTCTTCCCCTAGTGTCTGGCTGGCCTTCATGCTTCCAAAAAGAAGCTCTTAATTCTAAACACTCTTGCTGATCAGGTTGTCCCTTATGGTGCAGTGCTTTCTGGACCCTATTCAAGGGCCCTCCTTTACTTCAGTATCATGAAGACCTTCTCTTAGTGTTTCTGTTTCTTATTTAGATTTATGATCCACGTGGATGTGAGTTTTCTGTAGGTAGGAGATAAAGGCTCATTTTATTTTTATATGGCTGGATCCAATTGATTTGTCCTTATTTATTATAAAGACTATCTTTTTTTCACTTCACTGCAGTGTCATCTTTATCTGTGAATCCAGGAATCATGAATCTGTGAGACTTTTTAAATTAAGGAATAAATTTAATTTTTTCATTTTTTTTTTTTTAAGTAGTCTCCACACCCAGCATGGAACCCAGTGTGGGTCTTGAACTCACGACGCTGTGATCAAGACCTGTGCTGAGATCAAGAGTCAGATTCTCAGCCAACTGAGCCACGCAGGTGCCCTGAGACTTAAAAAGAAAAAACAAATTTAGGGGCGCTTGGGTGGCTCAGTGTGTTAAGCCTCTGTTTTCAGCTCAGGTCATGATCTCGGGGTCCTGGGATAGAGCCCCACTTCGGGCTCTCTGCTCAGCAGGGAGTCTGCTTCCCCCTCTCTGCCTGCCTCTCTGCCTACTTGTGATCTCTCTCTGTCAAATAAATAAATAAAATCTTTAAAAATAAAAAAAATAAAAAATAAAAAAAATTTAGATTTACAGAAAAATTGAGCAGGAAGTAGAAGTACGGGGTTCCTATATATCTCTCCCTAGCCTTTCTCTCTCCACATACTTTCTTCTATTACTAACATCTGCCATGTGGTACGTTTGTTACAATTGAGGAACTGGTATCCACACATTATTACTATTACTCTTATTATTAACTAAAGTCCATATTGTACACTAGGGTTCAGCCTATGCATTCATTGTACACTTCTAAGTGGTTTTGTCAAAAGCAAAATGTCAATTGCATCACAGTGTCATTCAGTTTCAGTGCCTTGAAAATCCCTTGTTCTCCACCTCCTTGCCCTCCTTCCCTTAAGCTCCAGTAGACGCCGATCTTTTTACACCAACCCGTATCTTTTTTACGCCAACCCATATCCTCCAGAACTAATGTTTATTTTATTGATTAGCCTGAACTCACTGGTGTACCAAGAGCAACTGCCTTTATTTTTCTCCCATCACTTTATCTATCTATTTACTTATTTATTTTTAATCAAAGGATAGTTGACACACAATGTTATGTCTCCTGTTATTACTTTCAGTGTTGGTATGAGATATCTTCTGTGACAGCCCTGACATTGGGCCGATCCCACAGCTTTCGGTTCTCTTCTGGTTCTAAGAAGGATATTATTTAGTAATACTTAGTAATTATGACTCATTATCACCCATTTTAAATTCAGTTAGGCTATTTCAAGATTTCTATCTCAATAGTAGTCAAAGGATCTCCATTACTCTCAGGGGTGAATCCTAGCTAGGGGACCTTCAGTTGAGGAGGGGACTATTTTCTTTGTCATTTCACTCTCCACCCACGCTGTGGTCTCTGGCACCCCCAGAGCAGTGCAGGGGAAGAAGGCAAGCAGGCAAGAGTCCTTCCACTTAGCTGTAGATCTCTCTCATCAGTCAAAGTCTACTGTCATGATAGGTATCCAAGTTGTGACAATGTCACACACAGATGTGTGAGGAATTCTAGCTTTCCCCAGTTATGATGGAGCTTTTCAGAGGGAACACAGAATCCTGCTCATCCTACCCAAGCTCTCAGCCCTGGGGATGAACTCCACAACATCAAGGCCCTGGGAAGAAGTTAATTCTGTTGCGATCCAACCAGAGGTTTTGAGCCACACAACTTTTGTCCCTTAAGAAAATCCTCAATTGTACCTCATTTCCTCCCTGGCTTCCCTCTGCTGATTAGTGATTATGTCAGTAATTTTCTAACCTTCTTCGTGTTCCAAATGGGATTCAGGCATCAGTCTGCACATTCACATTCCCCCAAATACCAGGAATCGCAAGAAGGGCTCTCCCATCAACTTCCTCAGAGCATTCGACTTCAATGGACATACTATAATGGTCCTCTGATATTCTGTGATTCATCCAGCCTCCTGCTAGGGAGTGAGGCACAAATCTTATCTTCTTTCAAGCACCTTGATCAACTTAAGTATGTAATAAAGAGTTGAACTTTGCCCAAAGAGAGGGCTGGCCTTTGTCTTTGGCCTCTGGGGTGTTGCCTAGGGGACTTGAACTAAGCCAGAAAGTTTAAAAATGTGATTTATGGTAGGGGCTTTGGGTATCCGTTCAACTTCCCAGAAGGATTGGGGACTGATGGCCACAGATCCCCAGTAATGACTCTGGACATCAAGGCTCAGATGAGCTTCCTTCATTGGCCGTACTCAGTGCATATTTGTTGTACCTCATTGCTGAGAGGATTTAATGCTCTCCGTCACTCCACAGGGAAGGGACAACTGGAAGCTCGGTTTTTGGAATCTTTCTGGACTCTGCCCCATCTATCTGTTCCCTTGGTTAGTTTTAATCTGTATCCTCTATAAAATACACAAAACCACAACCATGTAATAATACCACAACCATGAGTATAACAGCTTTCAATGATCAAAACTCAGGGTGTTTTGGGGAACTCTCTCAACCATCAATTAGTGTCAGAAGTGAGGGTAGTTTGTGGACAGTTCTCTAACTCTGGTTTTTTTTTTTTTAAGATTTTATTTATTTATTTGACAGAGATCACAAGTAGGCAGAGAGGCAGGCAGAGAGAGAGAAGCAGGCTCTCTGCCGAGCAGAGAGCCCGATGCGGGGCTCGATCCCAGGGTCCTGGGATCATGACCTGAGCAGAAGGCAGAGGCTTTAACCCACTGAGCCACCAAGGTGCCCCCTTAACTCTGTTTTGTGTGTGCGTGTGTGTTTCTCCACACCACCATACCATTAACTCAACTTTCTGTGGATACTGACTGGATGTCCCACAAATTTAACTCAATTCTGACACTATCTACCTAGAGATACAGTCAGATCCCACAGGTTAAAAGGGCTCAGTCCACAAGACCACTCCTTCCACCCCCAACATCAGATGCTGATAGCAAGTTCTGGTTGTTACCTGTGCTCACTGGTTATAAACTGGAACTTCCTATAATCCCTTCTTTAGGCTCAACTGACTTATTAGAGCAGCTTATGAAACTCAGAGAAACATTTTTGCTCACTAGACCGCCAGTTCATTACAGAGGATATTAAAGGAAATAAATGAACAGTCAGATATAGAGATACACAGGGTGAGGTCCAGAAGGGTCCTAAACACCAGAGCTTCTGTCTCTGCGGAGTTTGGGGCCTGGCATATGGATACAGTTCTGGTCACCAACCTGACAGCTATCTTAACCCCTTCCTTTTGGTTTTTAAGGAGGCTCCATCACATAGGTATGCGTGATTAGATCACTGACCATTGGCAATTGATCCAAACTCTAGCCTCTCTCCCCTCCTCAGAGGTCAAGAGATGGCACTCAAAATTCCAACCTTGTATTCACAGTTGGAGCCCCTGGCAACCAGCTCCCCCATCCTCATATAAGGAAAATTTCCTTAGGGGAAATCCCTTAGGGGATTTCCAAAAGTCACCTGATTAAAATAAACTCAGTTGTGGTGGAAAGGGGCTTGTTATGAATAACAAGACAACCCTTTCACCTTCATGGCTCTGAAATAATTTCAGAACAAAGGCCCAAATATCATAACAAAATAAGCTCTTATTGCTCTTATGTTTTGGGAGTTTTGGGAGTTGTGAGCCAGGAACAATGAATGAAGACCAAACCATATATTTATTGTAAATCACAACATCACATTAACTTTACACTAAGTATTTTTCCCCATCTCCCTCCTCACTAGGACACTGTGGACAAGTGCAAGTCCTTTCTCTTCCACTGGACCCCCTCTGACCCACACCTCAGTTGTCCTTTGTTAACCTTAAAAGCAAAACTGCCAGTTATTTTACCAGCAAAAGATGGGTTTATTTGGGAATAGCGGACAGTTGCAATCTAGAACAAGCAAAGCTGTGACAAAACCATAGGCAAGTCCACAGAACAAAGGAGAGGAACACTCTTTCATAGAAGAAAGAAGGGAGAGGAGTTAGGAAGGTCAGTTTAAACAGAAAATCCATTGCAGTAACTTGGAGTTCGGCGTATGGTGGCTTCTCATTGGCTGCGTGTGACAGTCTCCCATTGGCTGGGCTGTTGCTGGGGGAGGAGGAAAGCCTTCCCTCCTCCTGTTGGGATAAAAACGTAGCACCCATGTATAAGATCTCTCTCTTCCTGTTGGATGTGCTTCCGACAGTGAGTGGCAGGGCTGAGAGCACTCCCTTCCAGCCTCCTGACTCCATTCTACACGAGGCTTCCTTTTATTAACTTTCACAATTCTGCCATGATTCTCTCTCAAGGAACTTCATCTTCTGCTCCTGTACACTATACAGAGTGGGGTTGAAAATGTTAAACCAGTGTGGCTGTCTGTGGTAAGGGCACCTGGGATTTGTTTTAGTCAGGCATGGGAAGACATGTCTTGAGGAAGGAGTTCATATTCACAGATCCCAAGAGGAGAGGCATACCATGCAGGTCCACATGGGAAAGCACCAGTCGGCTGGGAGGCAGAGGGAGTGGGGGGGGAAATGTGGGCAAGAGCTTTTATAGGAAGGAGTGGGTCGGACAGGCCAATCAGGCTGCCGGGGTTGGTTTGCATAATCTCAGTGAACTGAAAGGGGATGTAGGGCTAGATGTAGGGGTTGTCCCTTCAGGATGTAGGGGCTGTCCCGGTCATCTGGTACCTGGCCTCCGGTGAGTCGGGCAGAGGAATAGTGGCCTGGAGTAAGAGCTCTCATAAAAGAAGTGACTGGGGGATATGGACTCTGGATTAGTTGATTTGCATATAGAAAGACATGCTCATAGGCAAGCTCTCTCTAGGAATTAACTAACTCTGGGAGGGGTAGTCGCTCCAGGATCAGCCAAGCCTCAAAATGTTAAAGCATCAAAAATGCAAAATAGGGGCGCCTGGGTGGCTCAGTGGGTTAAAGCCTCTGCCTTCGGCTCGGGTCATGATCCCAGGATCCTGGGATGGAGCCCCGAATCCGGCTCTCTGCTCAGCAGGGAGCCTCCTTCCCCTCCTCCCTCTCTGCCTGCCTCTCTGCCTACTTGTGATTTCTGTCTGTCAAATAAATAAATAAAGATTAAAAAAAAAAAGAAAAAAGAAAAAGGTGAAGAACTTTAAAAAAATGCAAAATAGAAGACATGACCAATACACTGTCTTTTAGTATTACTATGAGGATATGTCTAGAATATCCTCTAGTATTTGGGGATACAGCTGTCCTTACCTATGGATATATTTTTAAAAGATTTTATTTATTTATTTGACAGACAGAGATCACAAATAGGCAGAGAGGCAGGCAGAGAGGAAGGGAAGCAGGCTCCCTGCTGAGCAGAGAGCCCAATTCGGGGCTTGATCCCAGGACCCTGGGACCATGACCTGAGATGAAGGCAGAGGCTTTAGCCCACTGAGCCACCCAGGCACCCATCTATGGATATTTAGATGAAAGTCTGAACCACCAGGAAAATTTCATTTACTGCCCTTGCATAAAAGAAAGAAACAAGATGGAGAGACAACAGGCCTAGCTGTGATACTTTGCCTCTCCTCTGCTCTGTCGGTGGGATGATTGTTGGCACTGTAGAGAAGGGGAAACCTTTTCCCTCTACCCTTCTAGGTTCTCTGTCTGGGACTCGGAACACTAGACCAACAAAAGACAGATGAACAAGAGAAAAGCAGTTTATTAATGCAGGAGAGCACATCAAGTAGGAGAAAGCTCAGTGACTGGTAACTCAAAAGGGTGGTTGAAACCAGAGCTTTTGTAAAATCTTCGTAAAGAACAATATGTACAGAAGTGAAGGCAAAGGGTTTTAGGCTTCCAAGAGCAGCAGACTGTAGGAAGGTAAGTATCTGGGGCAAATTAAGCTGGTGCCAACTTTCATTCTTTTTCATGACCATAAAAATTCCGAGAGAGGGATTTATGGAAGTTCTAATTTCTCGGAAGTTTCTACTTTTAGTCAGATAAAGGATGCTCCAGAAGGCTTCTCATTTGCCTCTAGCTCAAAAAAATCTTTGTGCCCAACTGGCATATTTTGGGATGGCATATTCTGGTCCCCTCTATGTTGCATCAGGTGAGAGATGACTCATTCTCTAAGAAATTGGAAGTCTGCAGAACAATATGGCAAGTCAAAAAGAGTTAACTTTATAACCTAGCTTCTATGCCTACTCATGACCTTTTCTTTTGTGAAACAATGAACCATTACTGAGCATTTAATCAATGCTTGCTTAACAACGAGTGAATATGAATTCTATCGATACTTCTAACATGTTATTTGGAATGACTATCATCAGGACTCTCTCATTTAATCTCCTTCTGAACAGCTTTAGAGAAAATAAAAATTCTAATTTGGAGAGTTCATAACATGCCCAACCCTGGTGGCGGAAGACCCATTTCTAAAATTTGGCCCTTTTGCTCACTAACCAACTGTCACTGACTATGAGGGAATCAAACAGCCACTGACTCCCAAGGTCAGGCTCAGGGTCTGCACAGCATTTTTACTCTTCAGCACTGTTGTTCTAAGGAGCCCAAATGGGCTCACAGAGACTCGGACTTAACTGCGCGTTGTCCCACGCAGCGTTAAACTCTAGCCCAGAAGCACAAATAAAGGATTGAAATGGTTCATAAGTACTGATGTGGAAAGAGCTACAGGATGGAGTTAGATGAAAAAATTGTAGAACGTGGGATGCCTGGGTGGCTCAGTTGGTTAAGTGCCTGCCTTCGGCTCAGGTCATGATCCCAGCGTCCTGGGATGGAGTCCCACATCGGGCTCCTTGCTCAGCGGGGAGCCTGCTTCTCCCTCTGCCTCTGCCTGCCACTCTGTCTGCCTGTGCTTGCTCCCGCTCTCTCTGACAAATAAATAAATAAAATCTTAAAAAAAAATTGTAGAACGCACATCTTTAAACAAATATGCAAATCATTTGCACTGAAATTAATGTTAAGGCAAATATGTGTTCACTTTTGGCTTTGTATAGAATATCTCAAGAAAGGTAAATAAGAAACTGCATTAACCCTTCCAACAATATGCAGGTGAGTTGTCATTTTAGTAGAATGTCTATTGAGAGCAGGATTTGGTAGGAATGGGATATGGACTGTGAGCCTGAGAGGACACTCTGCGGGAAGAAATCGTGTCCTGTGTGGGAAAGTCACCAAATACACGCTTTGCCTTCTTAGCCGTCTCCCCTGGGGCTTGCCAGTGCCTGCATACCTGCTGCCCTACTGAGGGTGTGTATATTATCACTTTTACTAATAGTTTTGCAGGAAAAAAATCATTGCTTATTTTTAATGGAATGCTTTGTCATTATTACTATCATAGACATTCTTGAAATCCCTCTATGTGGAGAACACATAAAATGAACGTCCTTTGCAGAAAATGAGGAGTGACTTCTTTTAAAATAGAGACAATATTTGTTTTGGAGAATAGTCCACCTATCTTTTTTTTAAAGAAGCAGTCACTGGTGCTGGTTATAGCTGCAGTAGCTCTGTGTCCCACCCAGTCATTGCACCTGTCTGAGCTCTGGTTTCCTAAATGTTTTCATAACACTGGCCCTTCCAGCCTTAGACTAGGAAGTGTGGTTATGGACAAGGATCCAATGAGATAAACTAAGAAAAACACTTTCAATGAAGAGAAATTTGAGTTTAAGTTTAAAGGAAACTGCACTGGGGTGCCTGGGTGGCTCAGTCTGTTAAGACTCTGACTCGGCTTTGGCTCAGGTCACGGTCTTAGGGTTGCGAGATCTAGCCCCACATGGGGCTCCATGCACGGCGGGGATCTGCTTGAAGATTCTCTCCTCCTCCACCCATGCTCTCTCTCTCTCTCCGTCTCAAATAAAAAAATGATTCTTTAAAAAAAAATACAGGAAATTGCATTGTGCCTAATGGATATGTTGTTATATCATTAAAAGTGTGGCTC
Source organism: Taxidea taxus jeffersonii (assembly GCA_003697995.1). Taxonomy (NCBI): domain Eukaryota; kingdom Metazoa; phylum Chordata; class Mammalia; order Carnivora; family Mustelidae; genus Taxidea; species Taxidea taxus. The sequence continues at coordinate 42,240 of ML105146.1, read as the reverse complement.
TTGGATTGTGGTGATGGATGTGTAGGCATGCAAATGTACTTAGTGTCACTGAAAAATGGTTAGACTGGTAAGGTTTATGTTATGTACATTTTACTATATAAAACAATTTTTAAAATGACTCTTGGCACTTGTCTGTAGGCTTTGAGGTGCCCCATTTCTTGGGTATGGGCATATAGTGAAGCAAGAACACGGAGGATTCTCACCTTGTTTATGCCCAGGCCTCCAAGAAATATGGAAGAAGTTAGGTAGGTGACATTGGTATTGGCATCACAGCCCAACCTCAGTTTCTTCCTTTCTAGATCAGTGGTGTGTGTTCTTTTCTGCAGCAGTTTCTTTCTGAAAGTAGAGGAGGCAGGGATTGGCAACCAGCATATTATATAATATATGAATTCAGATCAGTGACTCTAAACTCTCCTGTCCATGACTGTCTGTCTAATCAACTCACTATCAAAACAAAAATCAAAAGACTTAAAATCCTGCTGTTAATTTTGAAAGACTGATGATTCACAGACCTGTACCCCTGAAGAATATAATACATTATATGTTAATTAAAAAAAACAAAAACCTCTTAGATAACTAATCGAGTCACTCCTTGCAAGCTCAGGAGGGAATGAAGTGGACTGATTGGAATGCCATCTCTTTTCTTTTCTCCTCCCACTCCCTAAAAGGGGTAGGGCCAGAGCCAAGGCTGGCTGTCAGAGTCAAAGAAGGGCCAAGAGGGGTCCAATCAAATCCACAAACCAGACCACCTGGCCTGTGGGGCAGGTATACACGACTTAATAAGGAAACAACAAACAAAAGAATAAGCATGTTCTGGGGATTTTTGTTTCGTGCAGAATGTTTGCCTTGGACTAAGTCCTCTGGTGCAAGTCTAGATCAATGCGAAGGGTGTGCCACAGTTGGTTGGAAGGTTTAAACCTTCTAGGCTTTCTCAGGGAGACGTACAGATCCCAACTTGCTTTTAGCGGATGAATAGATATGAGTCAGCCAGTTCCCCTAGCACAGAGGACCGCGGACATCATTCATTTTGACACAAATCCTCAGATGTATATGTCTCAAGATGAAAGTAAGAAATTGGTTAAAGCAAGTGAATTAATAATGATCCTTGCAGATCACAAAAAGAGTTTAACAAATTTGAGGTTCACATTTCCCTTGTTAATTATTCATCTTCCTTCTTTTTTTTTAAATTTATTTATTTGATAGAGATCACAAGTAGGCAGAGAGGCAGGCAGAGAGAGAGGGAGAAGCAGACTCCCCGCTGAGCAGAGAGCCCAATGCGGGGCTCGATCCCAGGACCCTGGGACCATGACCCGAGCCGAAGGCAGAGGCTTTAACCCACTGAGCCACCCAGGCGCCCCTATTCATCTTCCTTCTTTAGAAAGAACCTACGAGCCATACTTTGCAAATGACCCAAGTTCAAGCCCTTGAGACCCCTCTGTTCACTCTCAGTATAGGCCCCCTGGCGCCTCCAGCAACTCATCTGGTTCAGAAGGTCTGGGTGCAGAAGGGGAAACGAGCCTCTCAAGGGAGACCTTCCTGGGTTTGTGTGCTGGTCCTGTCGTTTATCAGGTCATCGACACCGAACTGTTTGCTTATCTGTACAATATGTCTAATAATTCATAGCCATCCCAGAGATGTCGTTAACTGGTGTCGCGATGGCAGCAAATATACGCTGACAACTGTTGAAGGCCTTGGCACTGCTCTTAAGTGTCCCATCTGGTCTATCTCTTAAAATTCTGCTTAGGTTGGAATTCCAAAGCTGGGGTCTGAAAATTGGGTATTTTTTCCAACTTCCCCAGTTAGTTCTCAGGTAAGTCACCTTGAGAACCGTGGTTGTGTTTTAATGTATAGACAATGACCAGCTGCTTCAATGTATGGCTCTTCCATCCACACTGGTCGTTTCAAATTCCCTAGGGAAGGGAGACTAGTGTGTTAGAGCGGAAAAATCGTCGTGTTTGGTCCGACAGGATCGAGTTTGAATCTGTGTATCTGTTTGAGCGTCAGTTTCCTCATCTATAAGGTGGGTGAAGAATTCTTCCCCCACCCCCGCACTGTGATCATCCAGGTAAGGGTACAACATATAGGAATTGTATTATTGCGTGTTTTAGTTCTAAAATGTGCAAGATGTGAAGGTGAAAGGGAAGAAAGCCCTTAAACACATTCACCCAGGAAACAGAGACAGAGGGTGTGGCGGAGTTAGAAGACGAGGAAAAGCCAGAGAGGGCCTGGGGCTCAGAGTCCTGGGGGACAAATCTCCGCCCTATTAACCCTCTATCCAATGACCTTGAGATCGTGACCTGAGCTGAATTCAAGAGTCAGAGGCTTAGCGATGCCTGGGTGGCTCAGTCGGTTAAAGCCTCTGTCTTCAGCTCAGGTCATGATCCCAGGGTCCTGGGATAGGCCCCCCCCCCCGGCTCCTGGGGCTCCCTGCTTCTTCCTCTCCCCCCTACTCATGCTCTCTGTCGCTTTCTCTGATTCTCTCTTTCTCAAATAAATAAATACAATCTTTAAAAAAAGAGTCAAAGCCTTAACCAACTGAGCCACTCAGGTGCCTCCCAAGCAGGCAGCTTTTATATCTTTTAGACAAATAATAAATTTGTGAACAATCGACAAGAGAAATAAGTTTGGACCTGGGGCAGTAAATTAGTGACAAAGTTACGAGGTTTGCTTGCACGGTCTTCTCAGCTCTAACTTCCCAGTCTCTGGTGGTGAGGATGTCTAACTCCTGGTACAGGAAGGGTACCTTTCCCATCAGAGATTTATTTCCTGCTTTCAGGAGGAAAAGAAGGTTCAAACTGTCCTTCTTGCACTGGTTATTTCTCAAGACACTCTAACTGAAAATAATCCATATGCAAAGTGGTTTATCGGGGGCATATTCTGCCCTTTTCACTAACCAGCTAGTTCACATGTTGACAGATTGCCTGGTTGAATGGTTGGAAATCGGACGTCTGTTCCTTTAAGAAGCATTTCTTGTTTGGGTGAGTCATCCTTGTCCTCTTGCTTTAGGAATCAAATTTGTTTTCTAGAGGTTTCTGTGGAGGAATCTTTTCTCTTGCTCCCCGAAGACCAGATTCTGCTCTTGTCTCTTGGGACTTTTTTGTTCTTTTCTTTTAAAGCCCTGCCGGATTCACTAGTAAATTCTGAATGTGGAGAACAGGAAGTCAGTCCACTGAGGGAGGCAGAAGGTGGCGTTATCGAAAGTAAAAGAAAACTTCTTCCTGGACGTGTTTCCATCCACACTCTCCTCATCCCCACCCTCTTTCAAGGGATTTTTCTCGGGCTGGGTGGATAGGCCTGAGGAGTCTGTGACATTAGGCCCTTCAGGGGTCTTGGCGTCGGGCGGTCTGTGGATGTCGCTGGGACAGGGGGACCCGGGGAGTGCCTGGTGCAGAGTGGCTTCTGATGCTGTGTCTCCCGGACTCATTCGGCAGGCAGAGTGGGGACACCGCAGGGTCCTGCCAGGGCCCACATCTCTGAGTGAGCTTTCTCTCCGCACTGCAGCCTGGGCCTTGCTTCCTGTTAACTGAGGGCTCTCCAGGACTCTGCTACATTTCCCTCAGTGTCTCCCCGGGCCTGGAATACGGACACAGTGTCTCTCCTCCTGCCTGATCAGTTTGGAGATTCCAAAAGACACTGTTTACCTACTTAATTTGTTTTCTTGTCCATGTGGGCAAAGGGTTGAGATCCCGCCCATGGCCTTCTGCCATCTCTTCCCCCCTCCCCACCGCCCTTCCTACCCTCCCTGCAGCCTCCCAAAAGATAGCTCTTTAAAACTTTTGATACTATCCCTGAATTGGTCTGTATCTTTGCAAAATGTATCATTGTTTTGTGTGTACACACTATTTTTTCTCTACGAACCGGAACAAGTAAGTAATTTCTCTGTGCTTCTGTTTCATCATTAAATGGGGTTCATACCACCTTATGAGGTGGTCCTGAGGATTTAATGAGATAATACATGTTAACTGCTTGCAGCTGTGCCTGGCGCTACTAAGTTCTCAGTAAGTATTAGCGATTGTTCCTATATGTTGGTATTACTTGGGTTCTATTTTGCTCATTCTGCTTCTTTCTTTATTTTAAAAGACTTCATTTATTTATTTGACAGACAGAGATCACAAGTAGGCAGAGAGGCAGGCAGAGAGAGAGGAGGAAGCAGGCTCCCTGCCGAGCAGAGAGCCCGATGCGGGGCTCGATCCCAGGACCCTGGGATCATGACCTGAGCCGAAGGCAGAGGCTTAAACCACTGAGCCACCCAGGTGCCCCCTGCTTCTTTTTTTAAAGGGAGAACTCTGGCACTTGAAATTCTCTGTTTTGCCAGGTCCCAGTTTCTGCCCTACATGGTATTACATGCTGGGCAGACGTCACAATCCTCTATAAGGAAGAAATAAGAACTTACCCACCCATCCTTGGTCTGGATCCCACCTGCAAACCTTGGCCAGTCTGATGGGTAGAAAGTGGGTACCATGTTGCTTTATTTTGCCTTTCTCAGATTATTAAAGTTTCTGAGCATCACCTTGTACATGCTTTGGATTTGTAAGCATCCCCGTGAAGAAACTCCCCGTTGAGACCCATTGTCCCTCCACGGACTTTCTTCATCTCGTGGATTTGCGGGAAACATTGGTAGGTCATAGATATTGTTCCCCCGTGGCAGGTTCTGGGAACACACACGTGAAGAGTGTGCTCCTGCCCTTCTGAAGCTCACAGCCCTGCACAGGAGCTGGTCACAAAGTAGTGGAATGAATGCTGGGCGGGGGGAAGGGGATGCTCAGGAAGCATCAAGAATCAGGGAATCCCTCCTAGGGTAGGATTTCCCTCTGAACAGGATTTCCTTCTGTTGCTGTGTTCTCACTTGGACTTGACGGGCAGAATCTAGTGGGAGTGAAGGTCATGGAGGGTGCATTACCCAGTCCTCTACTGGTGCAAAGTCACTTCTAGACACCTCTGTTAATCCTCTTGGCTCTAAGATGCTCTCGGCCCTCTGAAAGCTCATATTCTATTTGGGGAAAGAAAAAAGACAGTTTCAAAGAAGGGCAGTGTTTGATTTTTTTTTATTTCTTTCTACTTTTAACATCAGAAAACATTTCAGTTGATTCACAGGAAAAGGCCAGGCTAAATGTGTTTTGTGCAGTTACATCTCCAGGGCCCAGACCATGCTGAAGACCCTAGGATTTGTTTTTTCTCTTGGGTAAGGTCATCTGGGTCTCTCAAGAAAGGCCCTTGATTCCAGACATTTCCAGGCTGCTGAGGTTGGCATCTGGTGATCTTGGGGCCCATGGAGGTGATCCTTGTATTCTAATGGAGATGGGTAACCATGAGAGTTAGCTGTGGGGCTTAGCAGACCCTCTGAGAGCCATGATGAGGACCGCACAGTTTTCAGATCTCTCAGAAGTGCTCAAGCAATATTTACTGAATGAAAACATTTAAGTCTCGATAATGAACCCAGGAAAATCTGTAAATTCTTGAAATAGGAAAAGAGGAGGTTCTTAGTTACCATCCAATCCAACTTTCTAATTTTGGAATGTGGTAATGAGTTTGCAAAAGCAGAATGACCCGTCCAAAGTCTCACAGCCAGAGACAAAGTTCAGGTGGCCCAGTTTCCCATCCAGAACCCTGTCTGTCCCCTGTTCCTCTCAGATTGTTAAGTTCTGGGAGGAGGTGCTGCTCCTAAATGAGTCAGTCATTTCGTAAACAGGAAGTAGACTGAGCAGTTCCTGTTCTCTCTCGGCCCTTCACTCTTGTTTTAGTCGCGGTCTTTCACTCTTTTTTATTCACTTCAGGAGAAAACAGGCTTGTGAAGAAGCTGCTGCCTCGGTACTGTGAGGGTCCCAGGACTGGCTTCTTTGGTAAGGTTGGTTGGGCCTCCCGGAAGAAAGACCTTTTAATTTTAGAATTTTCTAGGCTGTTGAGGGTGTGAAAACCATAAGAATTAGTCGTCCCTCTGAGAGCCATGGCGAGAGCCCCGTAGACTCCAGATCTCAAGGCCCTCTCCAGCTTAGGTGAGGTTTTTCTGGAATTCTCCAAGTATGACTGTCTGTACAGAGACCTTATCCTTAATTAAATCATGGCCTAAGCAGGGGTAGAGTTGGGACTCCGGAAGGAGGTGACACCATCTAAATCCAGGTTCCGGCACGTACCGGTCTGATTGTCACTTTCTATGGGGTCACTCTCTCTACCACAGTGGATTTTTTTTTTTAATTTTTTTTTTAAGATTTTATTCATTTATTAGTTAGAGAGGGAGAGAGAGCGAGCACAGGCAGACAGAGAGACAGGCAGAGGCAGAGGGAGAAGCAGGCTCCCTGCCGAGCAAGGAGCCCGATGTGGGACTCGATCCCAGGACGCTGGGATCATGACCTGTGCGGAAGGCAGCCGCTCAACCAACTGAGCCACCCAGGCGTCCCAACCACAGTGGATTTATTAAGAATTCCTAGTTTTGTGTTTCGGGAGTATTTTTGTCTTTCAAAATTTTTTTTTTATATTTTAGTCTTTGAAAATATTAGGATTACATGTCTATTTTTTTGGTTAAATTCCTTCACTGACTTCCAGTTGCAACTAAAATACAATCCGAATCTTTGCAGGGCCTGTCGTTGAAACCCTCAAGGGAGATGCTTGAATCTGAGCCTGCCACCTCTCCCACGAGCTTGTTTCTAAACTGCTTTGTCACAGTAGTAATATGACAACAATAACACATAGATATAAATACTTGTATATCATAATATAAGCATTTATATATATCAAATACTTTTGGGCATAAATTTATTATTAAAAATATTAAAGATATATATAGTCTAATACAAATATATTTACATGGAATTATGACTTAATAGACATCATATAATTGAAAGCGAAAGAAAACTTCCTGGCGGTATTATATCCCCATCCCTTTCTTCTGCCTTGTATGCATTGTATATGAAAATATTCAAATTTATATATATATATTAAAGATTTTATTTATTTATGTGACAGAGAGAGACAGCGAGAGCAGGAACACAAGAAGTGGGGTGGTGGGGTGGGGAGAGGGGGAAGCAGGCTTCCCGCTGAGCAGGGCACCTGATGCGGGGCTTGATCCCAGGACCCTGGGATCATGACCTGAGCCAAAGGCAGATGCTTAATGACTGAGCCATCCAGGCGCCCAAATTTATATCTTTTATATATGTATAGAAACACATTATATGTATGTGTTCACACACACACAAATGTAAGTGGAAGGAAACCACTAAATGTAACCAAAGCATTGCTTCTGAATGGTGAGCTTCTTTTTCTTTTTATACTCTTAATACTTTTTTATACTTTTCTGGACTTTCTCTGAGGAATAAGTGTGACTTTTACTATTTTAGGGTCAGAAAAATACAACAGCAAATGTTCTTTTAAAAATATTACTGTAACAAAGTTTCTAGCCCATGATCTTACATAGTAAACCTTCGTCCCATAAAACAAGAACCATGCCACGGTCCGTGTATCCGTGGGTCACAGTGCCCAGAGGTGGCCTGTTATCAAAGGTGTGAAACTCTGTTGCAGATAATTGCTTTCCAGGCACTATGACGAGAGATGTGTGAGCTAAACAAACCAAGATTGAACGTTATGCCATAGGTGTCTGGTAAAACCTGGACCAGAAATGAGGCCTTGCCAACTCTCCATTTTGATGTGATGCAAAAATCATTTAGAAAGCATTGTCTAATTATTGCAAATATAATAAAGTGAATGAAATGAGGCAGCTACAGAGGACAGGGGCCAAGGGCCAATCGTGTTATAACCAAACTCATATCATCCTGGCCTTGGATTGTTTTATTATTATTATTATTATCATTATATGCTGTCAGAAAATGCTATTGAATATGTAACAGAAGCCTTAAAGAAGGTTTATTCCTTTGGGCTCCGTAGTTCCTACCTCTCAGAAATTATTCTAAGAAAATAATCAGAGGCATATATGGAGATTTACATCTTTAGATCTTATTCTAAGTGTAAGCAGAGACTGGTTATAGAAATCACGTCCAATCCTATGATTTTGTACTTTTTACAAATTTTAAAATCTGTGCCATAGAAGAAAAAAGTGAGGATATCAAGATATACCTACAATATTACCAATGAAAATTCCACTTATACCTCAGAAGTATGATATGATAAAATATGAGGGAAAATATAAACATGTTTATAAAATGCTTGGTAGGAAAGATAGTAAAATTTTATTAGGTGATTATCATTGGATGGTGGAACTATAGGTAATTCTTATTTTCCTTTTTTCTTTTCTATACTTTCTAGAATGAATACAATAATCATTATTATCAGAAAAAATTATGGAGAGAAAAAAAGATTCTGCTTTTGTTCATTTGGTTCTTTGGTTCATTTGATTCTGTAAATGGAGATTTTAACAGAAGTTAGAACTGATTTAAAAATTTTAAGGACGTTGGAGCTAATGGTGCTAAATACCGCGGGAACCAGTTTAGATCCTTTCCAGCTTATGTATAAAAATGGTTTTTTTTTTTAATTTATTTAAGCTTTATTTAAACATATAATGTAACCCCACGACCCTCTCCCAACCCAAAAATGGGTTTTTTAAGTAGTGATTTTCGGGGCGCCTGGGTGGTTCAGTCAGTTTAGCGATTGCTGTTGGCTCAGATCATGATCCCAGGGTGCTGGGATTGAGCCCCGGCAGGCTCTCAGCTTCTGCCTCTCCCAGTGCTCGTGCTCTCCTGCTCTCTCTCTCTGTCAAATAAATGAATGGAATCTTAAAAAAAAGTGGTGATCTTCATCTACATACAAGTCCACGTAGAATATACAATACATGCACACCCTAAAAAATCAAGTAGGAAGCCTGACTTTTCTGCGGCCCCGGCCTGGTGGGCTTCTAGTTCCTCTCCTCCCACACAATCAGTGAAGCAGCTTCCTGTGTGTTGGTTCTGTTCAAGGATCTTCTGTGATTACACAAAGCCACATCGTTGTATGGATCACACAAATCTGATCACGGTGATCTTCTTATTCTTTTTAAATACTGCCGTCAGGTTTCATTGAATTTCTGACATTGATAAACAGTGGTTTCTGCCCCTTTGTACTGTCAAGCAGTGCTGCTATGAATAGCTCTGTACATGTTTTTAAATTATTTTTTTTTAAGATTTTATTTATTTATTTGTCAGAGAGAATGAGCACAGGCAGACAGAGCGGCAGGCAGAGGCAGAGGGAGAAGCAGGCTCCCTGCCGAACAAGGAGCCCGATGTGGGACTCGATCCCAGGACGCTGGG
>ML105146.1:0-33000 GCA_003697995.1 Taxidea taxus jeffersonii | reverse complement strand
CTGCCGAACAAGGAGCCCGATGTGGGACTCGATCCCAGGACGCTGGGATCATGACCTGAGCCGAAGGCAGCCGCTTAACCAACTGAGCCACCCAGGCATCCCTGTACATGTTTTTAAGTACATCACGAATGTAGGAGAAACTCCTGGAAGTTAAGTGTGGGGTCCTTTCATATTCTGACCACTTTGGCCAAATTACTCTCCTGTTCCTGTTTTCATTCCCACCGTTCAAAACTCTGTATCGCAAGTTTTGTGCTTCACCAATTTGGTAGTTGAAAAATGGTCTTTTGTAATTTTGGTTTGCCTTTTTTTTTTTTTTTTTTTTGCAGTGAATGAAGTTGACCATCTTTTCAAATGTTTAAAAGCCATCGGTTTTAAAAAAATAAAGCCACCGGTACTTACTTCTCTCTGATCTGTGTGTTTATGGTCTTTACCTGTTTATGCATTGGATCGTTGGTCTTTATCTCTCTCTCTCTCTCTTTTTTAATTGACTTTAAGAAAATCAGTCCTTTTTCTACTTTTCCCCCTAAGTGCAAGATTTATTTATTTTTAGATTTTTGTCTGGCTTATTTTGGCAGAATATTTTAGTCGTTATTTAAGGACATTCATCATCCTTTCTGAAATGGTTTCCAGGTTTTTTGTCATACTTAGAAAGTATCACTTTTTTAAAAAAACCACTGCATGATTATTTTAAACAATTCTTCAAAGTTTCTTTCCTTCATATTTCAATGCTCAGGTTTGAGACTCTGGTCCATCTGCTACTTATTTTAATGTAAAGAATTTAGTTATGATCCATTTCAGTTTGTTCTAGAAGTCTGCCCGATTATTCTAACCCCATGTACAGTGTGTTAACACATCAAGGTCGATAGCCCTTTGTGTAGGTGTGTTCACTTTGGCTATTTTTCATTGTTAACTTTGTGCTTTTCATTGTTAATTTGTGCTCTTTGGAAATCTCGTATTAAGATTTTCTTTGTGGACAACTTTTGTGACTATCTGCTGTGTATTTGAAAGAATGTATATTTGCTACTGGGAGGAAATATGGTTAGAGTTTTCACCTGGGTCACTTCGATCTTCCAGTCTTCTACTTAGTCTACTAGATTTTCTATTTTCTGAGAAAGGTATGTGGAAGTTTCCTGCTATTTTGGGAGCAAATAGGTTCTCTGAGTTTTCTTAAGTTCTGTTTAAAAGTTTAAGTTCTTCTAATACTTTTTCTTTTAAGAACACAAATGTAGGGGCGCCTGGGGGGCTCAGTTGGTTAAGCTACTGACTGCCTTTTTTTTCTTCCTTGGATATTTGATGGAAATCATCAATGAAGCTGTGGAGGGCTACAGTTTTCTTGGTGGGAATGTTTTTATTTTATTTATTTTTCTTTGTGGGAATGTTTTTCATTGCAAATTTATTTTTATTTTTTTCAGTTTTTATTTATTTTTTATTATTAACATATCATGCATTATTTGCTCCAGGGGGCACAGGTCTGTGAATCATCAGTCTTACCCAATTCATAGCACTCACCATAGCACACACACTCCATCACTCAGTGTCCATCACTCAGCCACCCTATCGCTCTCCCGCTACCCCTCAGCAACCCTCAGTAAGCTACCGACTCTTGATACCAGCTGAGGTCGTGATCTCAAGATCGTGAGTTCAAGTCCTGCTTGTTGGGCTACAACTGGGTGCTGGGTGTGGAACCTACTTAAAAAACAAAACAAAACACAAATGTGGTTGTGTTGCTTGCTCCTCTGATGTGGTCTCCTGTCCTGGTTAATATGCCCGTGGTATGTCATTTCCTATTCCAAGATTGTCATTTCCTGTTCCTCCTTCACTCACTCTCTTACACAACTCCAAACCCAAGAACACACTCAAGTATTTTAACAGCAGTTTCATCTACCCGAGAATATCTGCATACATTCTTCTTGCCATATTACAGGAAAAGGGCTATTTTCTTTCTTTTAGTTTTCTCCTTCATTCCCCAGAAGAAGTTTTTGAACTTGCTATGTCTCTTCCCAGAACCCCGTTACCGTTTTATTTTCTGCTTTTGCATATGTATCTGTAACCACAGAAAATCGAATTGCTTTGAGTGGTTTTTAAAAAGTAGACACTTTTTTTTTTTAATATTGCCATGGCTTTTTCTAGTGTCATAACACATCTTGGATAGCTCTCGTTTTTATTTCAGAAGAGGGAGTGCATTTTCTGAACTGCTGCATGGGATTTTGTAGTATGACTATGTCTTAGTTTATGTAGCCGTTTCTATCCTGATGGACATCAGGGACATTTCCAGTTGTTTCGGGTTGCACATTGTGTTGTGGTGACAGTCTGTGCTCATATCCTGTTTAGCACACGTGTGTTGCTATGGGGTGCGATTTAGGGAATGAACTTGCGAGTTTGTCCCCTTATATGTCCAGCCAGTTTTGTTTGCTACATTTTATTTATTATTTTTTTTAAGATTTTATTTATTTATTTGTTAGAGAGAGAGAGAGAGAGAGAGCGAGCATAGGCAGACAGAGTGGCAGGCAGAGGCGGAGGGAGAAGCAGGCTCCCCGACGATCAAGGAGCCCGATGCAGGACTCGATCCCAGGACGCTGGGATCATGACCTGAGCCGAAGGCAGGCGCTTAACCAACTGAGCCACCCAGGCGTCCCTGTTTGCTACATTTTAAACATATGCTGTTAGGTGCGAGCCACATATTTAAGATGTGTTTTCTAAATTATCTAAATGATAATTGATTGCTTTTGTGAAAGACCTGCAGCCTTTGGGAATCCAATGCAAAATGTATCTGTCCAAAACACTTCCTTCTAATCTCGAGTCACGAAAACTTGTCTAAACAAGGGTGTAAATTCTAGAGTAAAAGGGAGAAAAAGGTTTTGCTCCATAATTCCAATTCTAAGAGTGAAACCATCAGAGATATGCACAGGATATATGAAAAAGCTTCTCAATACAATATTATTTTTAAGAGTAAAGAAATTGAAAAATTCCTTGAAATAAATTTTGATATATCTGCATGCTGGAGATCAAGAAACATTAAAAATAGAGGTCTCTGGGTGGTTCAGTTGGTTGAGTCCTTAGTCATGATCCTGGAGTCCGAGGCTCCCTGCTCAGCAGGGGGTCTGCTTCTCCCTCCTTCTGACGCTTGCGCCTCTCATGCCCTCTTGCTCTCCCTCTCTCATTCTCTCGCTCAAATGAATAAATCCTTAAAAAGAGAAACATTAAAAATATGCCAAAGAAGAATATTTAATGGTGGGGTAAATGTTCATTCTAAATGTTAAGTGGGGAAAAAAAATAGGTGTATATACCTGGATATGCAGCCTGATTCTGATTTTTATATAAAGGTATCTCTGCATGTATATGTGATGTATGGTATCATGTGTGTGTGTGTGTGTGTGTGTGTGTGTATGATAATGATACTGTGACCATTTTATGATTTACTATATTTTCACCTTTCATGCACACAAAAAACACCACTTCCATAATCAGAGTGAGCGAGGGAGAGGGAAGGTGTTCTTAAAAGAAAAACTAAAAATTTCAACGTCTCTCAAAGCACTTTATAAAAATATTAAAACTTAATCTTATTGGGCAAATTAAAATGTTTGTTTTATTTAATTAATTTATTTATTTTGAGAGAGAGAGAGAGACGTGTGCTCAGGGGATGGTAGGAGTTGGGAGAAGCAGAGGGAGAGGGAGAGAGGGAATCTTAAGCAGGCTCCTTGCCCAGTGCAGAGTCCTATGCAGGGCTCAATTTCATGACCCTGAGATCATGATCTAAGCTGGAATCAAGAGTTGAACCCTTAATCCACTGAGCCACCCAGGTGCCCCCAAAATACTTCTATCTTAACATCAGATATAGAAAATACACGGGTCCTGGTTCACTTGCTCATTACATCAAGCAATAGAATCAGGATTTGTGTTTTCATCCAAGAATGTTAGCCAGTGCAGGGAGCTTAAGGACCCAGGAACCCAGCCACTTTGGTTCCGGGAGGAAAGAGGTACAAACAGGTTAAGGTCATTTGAGGTTAAGGAAAGTGCCCGGGAACATGGAGTCTGTGGGATCCAGGAAATGGTGGAACTGGACAGGAAGTTAAAGGTTTTCTAATTCAAGGTTCTCATACTGCCGCCCTCTGGGACCACCTCCTAAGGTATGGCGTCAACCAAGAGTTCTTCAACTTTGCAGAGTTTGGAAAAACACTGCTTCCCAATGAGTATCCCACTGGGGAAATGGGAAGCCAGGAGGGTGAGGAAAGTCCTTAAGAGCTCAGTTCCTGTTGGGTCTCCACAGCCAGGACCTCTTTCCTTCTTTTGGGTTAACCCTCATTTGTTCATTTGTTTTCAGTCATGCCTGCCCATCCCTTATAGGACTTACTTTAGTCAAACACCTACGAGGTGGGTGTTCTGATCCCCATTTTACAGAGGGGGCACCTAACCCTCAGAGGACCTGAGCAGCCCAGGCCTGGGGCCAGTGCCCCAGAGGGGTTCTGATCTAAGTTCTGTCAGACCCTAATGCCCCCTACTCTGAACTGTTGCACTCCCGCCCCTTCCCGACAGTCAGGTGCTGACGAGCTTCCTGGCTTTGACAGGGATACGGCACTGGCCTTAGGGAGCTGGGTCCCACGCCTGTTCCTATGAAGAATCCAGTATGAACCCTGCGCCAGGGGCTTGTTTTATCAGAGCAGGGAGGGTTGGGTGTGACTCAAGGGGCTCAGAGGAGGAGGAACCCCAGGCCCTGGGCCGTTTGTGTGAAGGGTGTCCAGGATTTCCAGAAACCCTGCACTCTCCTTTTATACCTGCCCAAACATGTGTGTGAGAGTATTATGTCATCTGATCTGGGGACGCTTTGAATTGGAAGGCTGACAAGGTTGACTTGGTTTCATTTCCAGTCGTGGGGCCTTGATCAACCGAGGGTGCTGATCCCGAGGCCTTTGGGGGATGGCATTGAATCCTGTCTTCCTGGCACCATGGTTTCAGCCAGACCCCATCACTTCCCTAGCCTCTTGCCCTTCCAGTCTATCCTCCATACTTACAAAGAAATTTATTTGAGAAAGAGAGAGCATGAGAGAGTGCATGCATGGGGGAGGGGCAGAGGGAGAAGCGGACTCCCCACTGAGCAGGAAGCCCAGCCAGGACCCTGGAATCATGACCTGAGCCAATGGCAGATGCTTAACCCACTGAGACACCCAGGAGCCCTTATCCTCCACACTTGAAATGTCAATCTCATGGGGCACCTGCGTAGCTCAGTCATTAAGCATCTGCCTTGCACGAGGGTGGTAATCTCAGCGGGGAACCCGCTACTCCCTCTCCAGCTCCCCTGTGCTTATGTTCCCTTTCTTGCTGTCTCTGTCAAATAAATAAATAAAATCTTTTTTTAAAAAAGTCCCAAACTGGATGACATTACAGTCCTTAGTTCCCCTCACCTCTAGGACAAAGCCTGAGCCCTTGCCCCCACAGCACAAGGCCCTTTGTAAATGGTTCCTGGCCATGGCTTCATCCCTTCTCCCACCACTCCCCCTCCCAGACCCTTCGTGGTTACTTTATTGAGCTCTTCCTACCTCAGGAAGAGCTCAATAAAGTCAAGCCTGAATTGACTTGAACATTCTCGCCTCCCTCTTCTGCATACATTATTTCCTGCAAGAACTGTCCTTTCCCACACCTTCCCAAAGGCGCCTTCCCTCCAGGAAATCCTTCTCCCTGCTTGAGTTAGGTGCCCTAACTATTCCTGCGGTGCCCTGGTCACAACTCTCTGACCACTGGCTAATTTGTGCATCTACCCTCCCAAATAGTGAGCTAGTTGAGAGCAGAAACGTGTCCTGTTTGTTTTTGTCTTCCTGGTGTCCTCAGTAAAATGTCTGCTGTAGAGTAGAGATAATAACACTTAATGAAGGAACACACCAGCAAGTGGTACTTCTCTTCCTCATCTGAACATAATATTGTTTGTATTTTGACCTAGGCTACAACAACCCTCTCCTGACACTTGGCCAACATGAATTTCAGCAAATGCCTCTATAATATTGGAGAACAGCTGGACAGTGACGAGCTGGCCTCCCTCAAATTCCTGAGCATGGACTACATCCCACAGAAGAAGCAGGAGCCCATCAAGGATCCCTTGATGTTATTCCAGAGACTCCAGGAAAAGAGGCTGTTGGAGGAAAACAACCTGTCCTTCTTGAAGGAGCTGCTTTTCCGAATCAACAGACTGGACCTGCTGGTCACCTACTTGGACACCAGCAAGCAGGAGATGCAGCAAGAGCTTCAGATCCCAGGCAGAGCCCAGATCTCTGCCTACAGGTGGGGACAACCTCCACAGTTCAGGCCCTGGGAGGTGCGGGTGCAAAGGACATGTCTTTGCGGGCGGGGCTGATGGCGGATGTCTGTGTCGTATGACCTTGGAAGTGCCTCGAAGATGTCCCACCAGGGCCAGATTAAGAAATTTAGAGATCTTGTATACAATTCAGAAAAAAAAAAAGTTAAACCGTAAATTTTACTTTATGGTTTTTCTTGCAGGAAATTTTATTTGTTTCCCAAGTGAAACACAACCTGTAGGTTGCTGACATGAAAACAGCCATCTGCTGAACGTTCTCTCTCTCCGCTCTGTCTGCCTCTGCTCTGCTGATGTCCACATCAGGTCCTTTCTTGGCCCACTACTGCTTCTCCGAAATCCCCCTCCCACCTGCTCGTGGCTGACTGCGGAAATTCCCTCAGTGGGGTTCTGGGCTTTTTTAGTCCATCCCGAAACACTTGCATCACGAAGTTCTCCAGTGAGGGGTGTGTGCTGCCCGTCATTCTGGGCCGGCCAGGTGGGACCCCACCAAGACTGTCGCGCCCCTTTGTGTCCAGCGGCTGCCAGGAGAATGGTGGCGACCTCAGTCGTCTGTCCTGCCGCATGCTTTGCAGCTGGGCCCCTCCCTCCCTATGGGACTGCGGGTCCCCAGGGCTGATAACGAGCCATGTTCTGTTACACCTTCAGATTTTTTTTTTTTTTTTTTTTTGGTGCAGAAAGGTGATTTTGTTAAAACGGGCAGAAAGAGCAGCACTGGGGTTGTGAGGGAGGACTGATTATAGAGGTAACAGACTTTGAAAACAGGCACACTGTACCAACTTCTGTGTTCCAACGTGCCCTGTTGCCAGACACTCCTCAACGTTGTTTGTAGCTTCCCTTCGGAAAGCTTCTACTCAAGTCTTAGCTGGGGCCCATTTCACGGCCTCTTCTCTCTGGACAGTAATGACAGCATGTGTGACGGACGCTAAGTCCTCACAGCCAGGGCTGGAGGCCACTATACCCCACTTGCCCGGCCTGGTCCTCAGTGTCAGAGACTGGAGATTCTGGCATGTTCCTTACCGTACGATTCTCTGCTTGAAGCTTGAGCATTTTAAGTGACAAAAGAGATCTGCTGGGTGCAGGAGTTTCCTAAGGCTTCTGTGATAGTGTCCGACAAACTGGGTGGCTTACTGCAGTGGAGACCTTCATACTCTCACAGTTCTGGGGGTTAGATGTTTGAAATGAAGGTGTCAACAGGGCTGGTTCCTCTGGAGCTCTGAGGGAGAGTAAGTTTCATGTTCCTTTCTCCCCTTGCTTTGGGGACTTGCAGGCAATCCCTGGTCTTCCTCAGCTTTTAGATGCATTTCTCCAATCTCTTTTTTGCCCCTGTTTGTCTGAATTTCCTCTTTGAAAGCTACCAGTCATTGGATGAGGGCCAACCCTGGTCTAGTGTGACCTCATCTTGCCAAGATTACCTCGTCAAAAATCCTTTTCCCAAGTAAAGTCACATTCACCCATCCAGGGTGGACATGAACGGGGGAAGGAGAGTCGGGGAAGACATTATTCAATAATGGATAACTTTGTTTTAATGCGATTGTGACACATTCCTAATGATTCTTTTCATTCAGACGGCAATTAATCCTAAAAAAACAACAACCCTAGAATTAGGAAAGCTGGAGGGTCTCATCTTGTGTCCACCATCTTGGTCTTCTGAAGGTTGCACTCCTTCCATCATGTAAGCAAGGCTAAAGCAAATTGTCAATGCCAGACAATAACCTAGACCTCTCTGTTGGAAGGCTGAGTCCATAAGAAGGGAGGATCTGTTAAATCATTTTTTTAAAAAAAGATTTTATTTATTTATTTGTCCAGGGTAGGGGGTACAAGCAAGGAGAATGGCAGGCAGAGGGAGAAATAGGCTTTCTACTGAGCAACGAGCCCAATGTGGGACTCAATCCCAAGACCCTGGGATCATGACTGGAGCCGAAGGCAGATTCTTAACTGACTGAGCCACCCAGGCTGTTAAATAAGTAACACATTAGCTGTTTATTAAATAAACAGCTGTCTGTTTAATAAGTAACACATTAGCTTGGAAGCAAAAGGGTCAGCACAAGTATAATCTACCATTATTCATCATTGTTGGGCATTAGCCAGGAAATAAAAAGTATGCTAGAGTGGACCCTGTGCATTTACGAGAAAGCACTAGACATTTTTATTTTCAAATTATAATTGCTACCTATGAAATAAGTATCTTATAAATGACCCAGGTTTATTCCTAGACAGTGATGGTACAAAAAAGCCAGTAGGTTTTAGTAATGAGGAAAGTGGTAGGACAAAATACCTTGTAATAAAGTTAAAAGGGCCGGTAACTTTTTTTTTTTTAAAGATTTTATTTATTTATTTGTCAGAGAGAGAGAGAGCCGGAGCGAGCACAGGCAGACAAAGTGGCAGGCAGAGGCAGAGGGAGAAGCAGGCTCCCTGCTGAGCAAGGAGCCCGATGTGGGACTCGATGTGGGACTCGATCCCAGGATGCTGGGATCATGACCTGAGCTGAAGGCAGCTGCTTAACCAACTGAGTCACACAGGTGTCCCAAGGGCCAGTAACTTTTGGCTGGACCCAATCTTGGCCAAACTGAGAAAACTTTGGAGAAATACTTCTAGGGTGGAGATTCCATGAGAGGAAGGAGGAAGCAGATGATAATACTGAGAAACTTCTGTTTCTATGCTTCTTTTATTTTCGGAATTTTAATATTCGAATTGAATTTGGAGTTAGCATGTTTTTGTGTTATTTTCCTTAACACCACAATAGTGGAAGTTTTGCTGACTTATTAAACATTCATTTGTTCCTTCTACAGACATATCCCAAGAACCTATTATGGATTAAGAAATAATAATGCCTGTTGTATATTGAACAGTCAGTGTATTGCCAAAGGTTGGTTTAAGCACTTTAGATAAACTTATTCATATTATTCCTAATATGTCCCAATGGTATATTTATTACCTATAAGTTTACAGTGGCACTTGAGCTGTTAGTGGGTGAGTTTGTGTCTGCAGATGGACAAGGGGATGGGGGTGCAAGGACCACAGCATAAAGGGGCGGGGGCAAGGCAACTGGGTGTGTTTGGAGAGGAGATGGGGGCAGGTGGTGAGGAGTGGCTAGAGAAGCTGAGGAGGTGGGCTGGGCTCAGTGCACAAAGGTCAGTATTCTAGAACCAAGTGCTGGAACTTCCTACTAAAGTTGATGGCCAGGAGAGCACTGATTAAGTTGTAATTAAGGAAGTGAGGATCCAGGACACCAAGGCGGCTCGGTCTGTTAAGTGTCTGCCTTTAGCTCAGGTCATGATTCTGGGGTCCTGTGATCCAGCCCTCCTCTTGGACTTCCTGCTCAGGGGGGGTGCCTGCTTCTCCCTTTCCCTCTGCCTGCTGCTCCCTCTGCTTGTGCATGGACACACACTCTCTCTTTCAAATAAATAAATAAACCTTAAAAAAAAAAAACCCACAGGAAGTGATGATCTAGTTTGCATTTTGAAAAGCATAATTTCCAAAACAAAAAAGTTTTTTTTTTTTGTTCCTACTGCAACAAGCTCTTGACTTTATAGTGAAAGACCAAGGAAAACCACAATTCACTTAACTGAAATTAAATGAACGTCATAGTGGACCTTAATTCTGTTAAGGGTGGAGTAGCTGGGCATGAGTCAGTAGCCTGTCATGTCACCGCAGCACCTCTCTCCAAGGATCAACTCACCAATTATGTCATTAGCTGTCTATCTCAAGGGGAGGGGGCCGGAATCGAGTTTCCACTGCCACTCCTTTTATCAAATGGGGAACTGAGAAACCATTTCTAAAGCGTCTCCATTTCCCACCACAGGGTGATGCTTTTTCAGATTTCAGAAGATGTAAGCAAATTGGAATTGAAGTCCTTTAAGTTTCTTTTGAGCCAGGAGATCTCCAGATGTAAACTGCACGATGATTTGGTAAGACCTGGTGTTTCACCCAGATTTGGTCGTGAGGCAGAGTCGGCTGGTGGGGACTGCTGCGACGGCGGAGAGGGCTCCTCCAGCAAAAGCAACCTGGACCCTCACTTTTCAGCTGGGGGGGAGAAGAAAAGAGTGGTCGGACCGCTGTGTTGCAGATACGATTCCTTCGTATACCGTGAAGTGCTGATCACATTAACTGTGCGGAGCACGGTGGAGTCGTAGCTAGGGAAGACTGGTTGTGGAGGCACAGCCCACTGCGGGACCCCCGCCCAGAGCAGGCGACATGGTGCTCAGGTGGAGACCTCTCCCCACTTCCGCAAGCTCTGAAACCACGTGAGGCCTGGAACTCTGTGCGTGCGTGTGCGCGTGCGTGCGTGCGTGTGCGTGCGTGCGTGCGTGCGAGAACGCTGGACCGGAGGTGCATCGGATCGGGAGAGACATGGTCCCGGGAGCTGTCACTCCGGGGACCAGGCTACTGTGTCTCAGCCGTGCAGCCCAGGCTGTTTCCCAGACGTCACTTAGACGTGTCCCCGGGAGGTTGCAGCACAAGGC
The DNA here is from genome assembly GCA_003697995.1 of Taxidea taxus jeffersonii. Lineage (NCBI taxonomy): Eukaryota > Metazoa > Chordata > Mammalia > Carnivora > Mustelidae > Taxidea > Taxidea taxus. The sequence continues at coordinate 22,233 of ML105146.1, read as the reverse complement.
TTGGGGTCTGGGGCCTGAGTGACAACGGATGTCACTTTTCCTCTACCTTCTCATTTCTGTCTTCCTGGGCCAGAAAAGACAGAATTGCTTCTCTAGTGCTCTATTGGCTTTATAAGAGCAGGATGGCCTGTCAGGAGGGTCAGCTTCGGAAGGGAGGGTGGGCCCACTGTTTGGAGAAAGTGGACTTAAAAAAGAAGAAAATCTCATCTAAAAGCCAGTGTGGCTCAATCCAGTCTTACAACTTTACTTCTCTTCCTTCTAGAACTTGTTTGATATTTTCATAGAGATGGAGAAGAGGGTCATCCTTGGGGAAAGAAATTTGGACACCCTGAAAAGAATCTGTGACCAAATAAACAGGAGCCTGCTGAAGAAAATCACGGATTATGAAGAATTAAGCCAAGGTAGAAATAACTTGACAGCTGTGAATTAGCAAAATGTATTCTTAAATTGACAAATCCCTCTATGTCGTGATCGTTTCTAATCAGATATGTTTCTTTTTTAATTCAGAGCAAGCAATGAGCCCTCAAAGAAGTCTAGATGAAATTTCAAATGGTAATATGCATAGTATGTATTTAAGACTCACTCAGTTCATTTGCTAACCGATACCCCCATTGCCTCCTCTCCTCACAGCCTTCTCACACATCCACATTGTAACGGTCTTGGCTGTCCTAAAATCAGGAAGGCTCAGTGCTTACTTGTTGTTACCTTCTTTACACATTGAAAGATATATATGCCTGTTGTCAAAAGACCTAGACCTTGCAGCCCCAGGCTGGCAAATTTAAAATGGGTGACGAGTTCGTCAGCCAAAAGATTTTTTTTTTCTGTGGACTGCAAGGGTATTATGTTCAAGGTAGTCTGTGAGTTTTCATTGTAAAGGGGACCTTATGATATCTTAGGGGCTCTGTGTTTCTTTACCCAAATCCCTTCTCTGCTGCGTTTCATTCCAGATATGTCTCAGTTGCTTGTAGGGGAAGAATCCCTGAGGGTACCGCCACTGTCGGACTCTCCAGGAGAACAGAACTGTGAATCAGAGGTGTGTGGAAATTCCGACTCCTTTTTCTCTTTGCATTGCAGATTCTGGTTCTTGCATTCCTCAGCTTTTAAGCATCCAGATAAACTAGTAAGGGGCAGAAGCTTACTGGAAATTTTGAGAACTATAGAAAATGTTCGGCAGTGGATAAATTTAAAATGTGGCTTTTTAAGTTTCAAAAGTAAAAAGTGTTAACATTTTATTTTTTTAAAGATTTATTTATATATGAGAGAGAGAGAGAGCACGTGAGCAGGGGAGGGGCAGAGGGAGAGGGAGAGAGAGTATCTCAGGCAGACTCCTCGCTGAGTGCAGAGGCTGACATCAGGCTCCATGTGGGGCTCAATCCCATGACCTTAGCACAGGTCAGAAATCAGATGCTTAACTGATGGCACCACCCAGGAACCCCTAAAATTTTAAAACCAAAGACAAAGGCATTGGAGTAATTGGAGGGCCGAGAAAGCAAGAAGCCTCCTTTCAGCAGCTGCCTCAGCCGAAGTGGGAGAAGGCTTTGGGAGAAAAGTCTAGCAAGCCTGGGAAAAGCAAAGCCTTTTAGGCTGACGTTTCGAAACCGTTTCTCCATGCTGATTTAGGAGTAAGCAGCAAAGGCTCCTGATCTAGCAATCTCTATGTTCTCATCTTGATGAGCCGTGCAAGAACTGCCTTTCTAGATAATCACTTTGATGTATTAGCCTTCAAAGATTGACCAGCCACATTCTGATTCATTAGCCTGTCCACTCTTCTCTGTGGCAGGAAGCAGAGGAGACCCTGAATGTTCTCAGTCCAGGGGGAGACTTGAAATTAAGCTGAGAGAGACTAGTTACAGGTGGGCTCCTGAACAGATTACCAGACCTTTCTAGGTCTGAAAATTAAGGATTTGCCAAAGTCACGTGGCTCTTTGCAAGTAACAAAGGACCCTACCAAATGTGGTCCCCACTGAGCAGCTAACTGTATGGAGTAGCAGAGAGATTAGGTAACCTGCAGAGGGCCTTAAGGTTATTATGTAGCAGAGCTAGGAATCTGAGCCCTTAGTGAGGAGCCCTTTTCTCTACCTTGAGGAGCTGCATGGTTTTCCCAAGAGATGCTGAGTATCTCAGCACTGAAACAGCCCTGGGAAAATCAGGACACAGGGCCATCTCTGACTAATACTGTCAGGTACTAGAGTCTGGATACTGTAACCTGCAACAGAGCCAGCCCTGCCGGACGAGGCCATCTCTCCCCTCCAGTCACTGTGGTCCTGAGAGCCAAATTAAGTCATCAGCTCTCAAAGTCCTGGGACCGTGCTATGTCATGTGTGAAGGGCAGACCCTCAGCCGTTAGCCCAGAAATCTAGATGAGTTGACTGGATGGCCAGTGGAATCACAAGGTGACAGACAGGCAGCCCAAAGACAGCGTGAAGACGTGCATTCATCATTCAGCAACTCCTGGTTGAGTGCTCACAGGTTAATAAATTCTAGCTCCTGCTATAAATGTTAGCTGCCTCGAGCAGAAACAAGAACAAGTCATGAAAGTATGTTATGATGACAGCAGTATTAATATATGTGCCAAGTGTTCCAGTATTGGGACCCCGATTTTACACACTAACTGTGGGGCCAAAGTCTGGGGATCCTATGTCAAGGGAACGGGTGGAAACAAGTTTACCAGAGAAATGATGTCACATTGGGGGAGGCCCGTTGACATGCCCTTGCATCCCAGTTTGGCTAAGGGGACAGCTTGACTGTTTCCTTGGGAGTTGATTGTTCACATCTCAAGTGTTTGACCCTCAGAGTCAGCTCCTGGGTTGGATTTTTGTTTTCCAGACTTCCGACAAAGTTTACCAAATGGAAAGCAAACCTCGAGGATATTGTTTGATCTTTAACAATTATGACTTTAGCGTAGCACGGAAGGAAGTGCCCAAACTTCACAGCATTAAGGATAGGAATGGAACAGACTTGGATGCAGGTATAGTAGAACCCTGAAAAGAAGTGAAGACCATTCTTTATGCATTTCTTTTAAGGATACTGACTTACACAAAATTGGAGTTCATGCCCTAAACCACATAAATAATTTTAAAGATCTACTTCATCAAAATATAATTTACATAAAAATTCAATGAGTGTTCACAAAGTTATATACTCATGTCACACTACCACGATCAATATATAGATTATCTCCATCAGCCCTTCCCACTTAATCCTTACATGTTCAGCTCTGTGCCACATACGCCCACTGATGTGCTTTCTGTCACTATCAATTAGATTTGCCTTAGGAGTGAAATATTTTTTTTTTAAGATTTATTTATTTATTAGTTAGAGAGAGAGAGCGAGCGAGCACAGGCAGACAGAGAGGCAGGCAGAGGCAGAGGGAGGAGCAGGCTCCCTGCCGAGCAAGGAGCCCGATGTGGGACTCCATCCCAGGATGCTGGGATCATGACCTGAGCCAAAGGCAGCCGCTTAACCAACTGAGCCACCCAGGCGTCCCTGAAGTGAAATATTTCTAATCCCTAGTTTTGTATCAAAAGGGGAAAACAAAAATTGTACCAACCGGGCCTCATGTTTCAGAAAAAAAAATGGATATAATCATATTTCCTTGTGGAAGTGAAGAACATTCTTATATATTTGCTAGTTTTCTGCTCCTATTTTTTAAGTTAATTTTTTCATCAAAATAATGTATATGAGATAAAATATAAAATCTTATGAAAAGACTTATGATAAAAAGTCACAACAATAAGCTTTGCTTTTAATTCAATTTAATGAATAGTGCTTCTGTAGAATTAGGTGAAACATTAGGTGAAACATTGCCTTGGGATCAAGACCACATACAGAAGTTGTATTTATAAAAGTTGGGCAGATGAAATTTCGAATCTTTAACAGAAATAGCACTTTCAAATACTAAACTAGCCAGAAATTCTTTTGCTCAGCCTCTTTAAGAGGAGCAACTTATAAGAGAACTTACCAGAACTTACAAATTAAATGAAAACTTATGAGAATTTATAAATTAGATGAAAAAATAACTTCTAGCATGTGAACATAGAAATGGCTACTACTAAAAGTCAAAGAAATAGCCCAACCTAACCAATATTTTTTTTTGGAAATGGTGTTTATGAGTTTATAACATCAGGTAATGACTTATTTTTTTGACTGAATAAAGTTCAGAAAATTAATGTAGGTTGACTTTAATCATCAAGACTCTGCTCACGGTCTCTTAACAGTTTATTCAAGCAGATCTATTCTAAGATTTTTGGAAGCCACAGAGCTTAAGCCCATTGACTATATCACTCATAGTCATATACCTTGGTCTTGAAGAAGAGACTTCAGGCCTTTGATTTCCATTCGTTTACTATCAAAACAGGTTATTTATTATTATTATTATTATTTTTTAGAGAGAATGAACAGACAGGGGAGGGGCAGAGAGACAGGAACAGAGAGACTCTTAAGCAGGCTCCACATCCAGTGTTGAGCCCAATGTGGGGCTCCAGGTCACAACTTTGGCATCATGACCTAGGTGAAATCAAGTCGGATATTTAACTGACTGAGCCACCCAAGTGCCCCACTATCAAAAAAAAATTTTTTTTTTAAGATTTTATTTTTATTTATTTGACAGACAGAGATCACAAGCAGGCAGAGAGGCAGGCAGAGAGGGAGGAGGAAGCAGGGTCCTGCTGAGCAGAGAACCCGATGTGGGGCTCGATCTCAGGACCCTGAGATCATGACCTGAGCTGAAGGCAGAGGCTTTAACCCACTGAGCCACCCAGGGGCCCCTCAAAAAATTTTTATTAAAAAAATATTTTATTGTATTTCTGGTCTTTTGGTCAAAGAGTAGGTGAAAGTTGCAGATATGGAGGATGAATCAATCTAGAGATCTAGTGTATGCTATAATGACTATAGTTAATAATAATACTATATTGGATACTAAAAATATGCTAAGAGAGTGTATTTCAGATGTTCTCATACATGTCACACATAGACACACACACACAAAAGACAATTAAGTACGTGAGGAGATATGTTATTAGCTTGACTGTGGTAATCACTTCACTGTGTAATTAGCTGTATGCCTTAAATATATATAAATCTTAGTTAAAATAAGGCACCCTGAAAATGTTGAAAGACTTTGACCAGAGCTTAGAGAACCTGGACAAAAAATAAGGTTATGCGTATAAAAACAAAGCAATGAAAAAATAATGCAGTTATTAATTCCAGGAAAGACAAAAAATTTAACAAGAAAGGAAGCATAATAAAAGAATATTATGTTTACATAGTACTATTGATTCAACTAAAAGTTGTAAATAACTATATAGGAGCATCAAATGCTCATCATCCATAATAGGACCTCAATACAAAAGTCTAAAATTTATTAATAAATAGCAAAGTGCCCCAATTTATTACTGAATGGAGGCGAATTCCAAAAAATAGTTGTTAAAAGTTGAAAGTGGTTGCCTTCATGAAACATGATGGGGTAATAGGGAGAGTTAGAGAAGGGATAGCTTTTTTGTAATAGGCCTTTTAGTTCTACTTGATTTTTTTGAATATTCACATCTTATATTTTTTTAGAAGATTTATTTATTTGAGAGAGCAAGTGCAAGTGGGTTGAGGGAGAAGAGGGAGATGGACAAGTGGACTCTGCCGAGCATGGAGCCTTACGTGGGGCTCAATCTCATGACCCTGAGATCAGGACCTGAGCTGAAAGCAAGAGTCAGACACTCAACCGACTGAGCCACTCAGGCGCCCCTCAAATTTTTTATTTTGTTACACAATTTTGAGGGAGTTCAAGTATGAATCTTCTCTTAATTTTTTCTTGCTTTTTATTCTGATTATGTCAGTAATACTGTCATTATTTAGATTGGCTTAATAGTAAGCCTAAATAATAGCTCGCCCATCTTATAGACCAATTGAGGAAAGACAGAAGGCCAACAGTAGCATTCTCCCCCTTTCTCATTTGCCTCAGGACTGGAAATGTTTTCAGCTGGGGCAATAAATATTAGAAAACTACGGATATCAGCCAGTATTATAAAGGGTCTTGTACTTTAGTTCTGATTCAGATTTTTAATCTGATCAATGTTCTCTCTAGCTCTGGACTGTGGTTTGGGACTTATTGTGGTGTAATATGACTTGTCTCGTTTCACTTTTCAGATGCTTTGTGTCAGACCTTTAGGGAGCTTCATTTTGAGATCGTGCCTTTCAGAGACTCTACGGCCAAGAAAATATCTGACGTTCTCAAATCTTACCAAAGCATGGACCACACTACCAGGGACTGCTTCATCTGCTGCATCCTCTCCCATGGAGACAAGGGCATCATCTATGGCTCTGATGGACAGGAAGTCCCCATCTATGAGCTGACCTCTTACTTCACTGGTTCTAAGTGCCCTTCCCTTGCGGGCAAGCCCAAAATCTTTTTTATTCAGGCTTGTCAAGGGGATAACTACCAGAAAGGGATAGCTGTTGAGACCGACTCTGAACAGAATGAAGCCTGTTTTGAATCGGACTCATCATGTCAGAAGAGATATATCCCAGACGATGCTGACTTTCTGCTGGGGATGGCCACTGTGAACAACTGTGTTTCCTACCGAAACCCCATGGAGGGGACCTGGTATATCCAGTCCCTTTGCCAGAGCCTGAGAGAAAGATGTCCTAGGTAATTTTTGCCTACTCTGCCCTTCATTTTTTCTAAATTTCTAGTTATTGATGACACAGCTGTACTACCCAGGTCAGTTACAAAGTGAGGCGGCGGGTAAATGTTAACATCTTTAGTTCATATCTGGAAAAATCAGAGATACTTACTGCACAGTTTCTCTTATTTAGTGCCCGAAAGGACAGTTGGGGCGTCCTAAAGTAGGGAATGATGGTAAAGTCAGTCTAGCTCTGTGTTTAGGCAGAAACATGACTGAGCCAACGCAACTAGTTTTGGAAATCTTCCAACGAGGTAATAACCCATTTCAGTGTTTAACATCCTCCAGCCCTTAAAGTTCTATCATAGCTAATCAGTCCTCTTGATGTGTTGTGGGAGATGAGTACCAAAGAGTAGAAACCCTTTATATTCCCACTAATTTGGCCTGATCTGAAGCCACAAAATGGGAAAATATCCTTCCCTCATATACTCTATGCTTCTTCCTTTAGTTAAATGATGGTTTTGTAGTCATAGTTCACCCCAAGGCACACATGACTGACAGGTGAATAGTAAGACCTCTTCTAGCTCTATAGCTCTTCAAGGGTGTGAAGAGTGAGAACTTCCCACGGCAGATCAAGAAGCGAACCATAACATCAGTACCGAGTTTTCCGTTCGTAAGTTAGACCATGAATCCTACAGAGGTAGAGGAACAGGTTGCCCAGCTCACCTGCTAGGAGAGGCTGGTGAGGAGAAGGGGTGGAGAGGCTGCAGGAGACACTGGGTTTCCCTTGCCCAATGTGATCAACGATCACGAAAGTTTTATGAGATATAACATCAGGTAAGAACTTATTTTTTTAACTGAATCGAGTTCAGGAAATTAATGTAGGTTGATTTTAATCATGAAGACTCTGCTGGTGCAGGTGTTTTGGGGGGGCACTGAGGTCATTATGGGGTAAATGACATAGTATGTGGAAGAGTAAGGCACAAACAGGTCAGGAGGGAAAGAGCCCAAATCTGACCCTGAAGTTTCTGATGATCATTCGAGATCTTGAGTAAACGAAAGTTAAGTTATTAAGCTCTGAAGCTACTCCTTTACCTGGAAGGCTTTGATATGTCTTAGTTTAGCAACTTAGGATTTCAAATGCCTGATGTTTTGAGGGAAGGGACCTGTCCCTAAGGACAGCCAGTGTTGTTTCCCCACAGATGGTCACAGTGGTGTTGTTTTTCAGGGGTGAAGATATTCTCACCATCCTTACTGAAGTGAATTTTGAAGTGAGCAAAAAGGATGACAGGAAAAACATGGGCAAACAAATGCCACAACCGACCTTCACACTGAGGAAAAAACTCATTTTCCCTTGTGATTGATGCTACTGTTTAACTGCATAACACTATGCTTAATTTAATTTTGAGGGCTACTCTTGGCTTTTTTTTTTTTTTCCTTCTTTTGGATGGCAGGAAGGGGAGAGAATGGGATTCAGTACAACCTAATTCTCGTTCAAATTTAAGCCTAACTCTCTGGCTTTGCAGTAAGAGCTAGAGATTTATCGTCCTATGTATGATTTTAATTTTGTTTTTGATTTGATGAAAAAGTTTTTAGAAAACCTAGAGTAGATAAGAAAATATAGAAACTGTAAAAGAAATATAACATTGTAACTTTAGGTTCAAAAACCGTGGCAGAATGAGCGTTCTTTGCACATCGCTCATCTGCTTTCAGCCTGGAATCATTTGATTCCCTGCAAATTGTGAAGCACTTAAAAAAAGAAGCTAACGATGTCATTCCAAAGGTTCAATCTGGAACACAGAGTTAAGAGCAGTGCCGAGATCTTAGAAGGCATAAGAAGATGGGGAATGGGGAAAGCAATTTCCCACTTGAGGCCTCAGAATAAGTGAATGTTGTTCAAATCCTGAGAGACAAAGTCAAGAGAACCATAATCCTCCTCCTTTCTCTGAAAGAGCTGCTGATTCCTCATTCCTGGTTCTTGTGAGAATCTGTCAGATTTACATTCCTCCTAACTGGATATGCTGCTACGGAGTAGAATGTGAGGCACAATTGTTAAAAGATACTGTTGGGACTTTTTTTTTCCTTAAGTAACTCTATTCCCTCCACCACCGCCCCCAAAGCCCCGCATCCCATGACATGGGGCTTGAACACACAACACCAAGGGCAAGAGTCACACGCTCTACCATCTGAGTCAGCCAGACCTTAAAGTTATTGTTACAAGGAAACAGTAGCCCACAAATAGAGTCACTTGTGCTAAACCCCATGTCAGCAAACCCAGCCAGCTAACCAGAAAGCAGTTACAGTTCCCCAGGAATGTAATCTTTAAGTGACCTAATGCAGTTGGATCCAGTTGGATCCTTATCTTTACTCAGCTGGATTTCTGTTGTTGGACAGTATGCAGTGACCCTCTCTCAGAGGTCACTGAGGGAGATTTTTGGGATCGGACCTAGCTAAAAAAAAAAAACAAAAAACAACCCCTCGTGTGTAATGCTCCCACATCCATCCTGATCTATTCTGATGCGTGGGACGGGCAGTCCCAGAGACCCCAGAGCTGTACCCCACTGAGCTACGGGGAGACCCTGCTTCAGGGACAAAAGACACCATAACTCTGTTTAGATTTGGATTTCACAAAATCTAGGAGTTATTTTCCTTGTTCTTATTATTTGTAAGTACCTTTAATCCATATTTGAAAGGACTGACGTTTATAGCACATTAACTATCTTTTTGTACTGCCGGTCCCTCCCTTTCCAAGCCATCCTCTACACTACTTTACAGTTTTTAAAAAAATTACAGCTTTAAAAATGTTATTTCTAAAAAAAAATGTTATTTCTAATGTGAAAAGCTTTTAATAGCCTTTTTTCTTATCGCTTTTAAGGTCTATCCATCCATTAATACCTCATTTGCTTTTTTTTGCTAATGATATTGTTCTCCACTCATGCACAATTTCATTGCTGTCTTTTTTTTCCCACTGCTTTCTTTTTTTTTCCTTCTTCTTTTTTCTTTTCTATTTTCTCTATTTAGTTTATTCTAAATTTATATGAAGTTTTTTTAAAAACTTTTTTTAAAGATTTTTTCAATAATATTTTTTCAATAATATTTTTAATAGAATAAAATAGAATTTAACTTACTGTTGGCTAGAGATTGTTTTGTTTGTTCGTTTTGTTTTTGTTGTTTGCCATTGGCATCTCACAGGTGGAAAACATTGGGATCACAGGTATGTTTTACTTTAGCCTCCTGATGTTGGCTCATACGGTTATTTTTTTTTTTTTAAATCTGTTGCCCATATATAAAAATTGGGACAGTGTCACATAAAAATCACAATACCTTTTTTTTTTTAGAAGATCAGAATATCTGACCACATCGATCCCATTCCAGTGCTGCCACACAAGAGGATGGGTTCACCCAGCCCCCCATACCGCTCCTCCCCATTCCCTACATTTAGGCTCCTGCCAGTTACCATTTACCACAGTGGTCGTTTTTGTGATTATTTTTCCTTATGTCCAGCCCGCTTCTCTTATTTATGTTGCCTGCCCTGTGGGGATTTGAATTCTGGAGATTATTTAGAGAAGGTGGCAACAATCATCAGAAACTTTTCCCAAATCATAGTCACAGGAAAGAGGACTAAGAAATGCAGCAGAGGAGACGCATGTAAGAGAAAAGGTTTTTGGAATTGAATCAATAAATTCTCATTCTTGCTAGCAAAATGCCCCAGGGGGACAAAAGCTAAACTTCAAAATGTAGTCAATATCTAATAGGAAGTTCTTCGGATCAGTGTTTTCATAATGAAATACAGAAATATGGAAGAAAAAAATAGTACTTCGCCGAGAGAATGCGCAGACCCAGATAAAGAGAACGTCACCTTTCAATGAAGAGTCTTGAAAATCTGTATAATTGAGATGAGAATTCAAACATTCCCAACCACTTAGAAGAAAGCAGATTGTGAAAAGGCGAAAATAGAACCAAGGCAATCCAGGAACTAAACTCATAATACACATTTTTCCAAAAAACCTTACCAGAGTTCTCTAAGCCTAGAGAGTCGGTGTTCCTACCATCTTTTGTACAGGAGAGCAACTTGGGCTCATAATTCTTGTTTTTCATTGCTGTCATCTTCTAAAATGTCAGAATCGTTCTCGTAAATAGAGGTGGACTTCCCAGATCGTTCTCCATAAATTTCTTCATTCTTGGCAATTATTTTTTGCCTGTGAAGAAAGAGAAGACATATCACTACAGACTCAAAGGGTAGAAGGGCATTGAGGATATGTGGTGGGGGAGGGAAATGCGGTTTTGTTCCTTCACTGGGGGCAGTTGCACACATTACTTGCAGTGGTTTTGAGTTTAGTGAGATACGATTTTTATGTTCCCAAATTCCTTAATGAGGAATATTCTGCTGAGGGGAGACAGTGTATGCCATCCCAAAATATGCCACCTTGCATATTGACCAGTTTGAATTAAATTTACTTAAGCAACCACAATACAAGAAAGATACTCTGACCCTCTTTTGTCTCCCTGAAGGTAGGAAAGAAAAATACCCTCCCTGTACCAGAAGGTAAAGAGACATCCTTATCATCAGAAATAGGGAATTTAGGGCTGAGGAGGCTGTATGAACATACCTTCTTACTTCCTCACTAATTTTTTTTAAAAGATTTTATTTATTTCCTTGACACAGAGAGAGAGATCACAAGTAGGCAGAGAGGCAGGCAGAGAGAGGGAGAAGCAGACTCCCCGTTGAACAGAGAGCCCGATGTGGGGCTCGATCCCAGGACCCTGGGATCATGACCTGAGCCGAAGGCAGAGGCTTTAACCCACTGAGCCACCCAGGCGCTCCACTTCCTCACTAATATACTACCCCGAACCCAAACTCCTTTGTCTTGTCAATTCTTTACAAATTTATTGTCTCTTTGTCTAAAAGGTATAAAAGCTGCCCACTTCGGTCACTTCTTTGAGTCTCATATTTTTATGAGCTCCTATACATTCAAAATTAAATTTTTTTCTCCTGTTAATTTGTCTCATGTCAATTTAACTATTAGACCAGCCACGCAACCTACAAGGGAAGAAGGGAAAAGCTTTACTCTCCTATACTACCAAACCAATGCAACGAATAACTTCCTTTTACTAAAATATTGACTAAAATTTATCTCAATGATTTAAAATGCATCTTCAGGTAATAGTGTAATTTCTGACCTAAAGTTGACTCTCACAGGAACTAAATGCAGCTGTATCTAAGTGTAAACCACCGACACCTAAACCTCTAAACTCTCAGGGGACGTGGTAAAAACTCAGAGCTCACATGGGTCGTCAGGACAGTTTCTAATCATTCATTCATTAAACAAATATTTACAAAATATCTACTATGGATTCCAACTCTATGATGTTCTGGAAGGGGCAAGACTCAAAGACAGTGGAAAGATCAGTAATTGCCAGGAGTTGGGAGGGGAAGCCAAGAATGAATCGGTAGATGGCAGAGGACTTTAGGGATTTAAAAGAGACAAACCATGAGAGACTGTGGACTCTGAGAGACAAACTAGGGGTTTTGGAGGAGGTGGGGGGGTGGGGTGAGCCTGTTGGTGGATATTAGGGAGGGCACGTATTGCATGGAGCACTGGGTGTGGTGCTTAAACAATGAGTTTTGGAACACTGACAAAAAATTAAATTAAAAAATGAGTTATAAAGGAAAAAAAATGCATTCACAGAACTGAATAAACTCAGAGACCCTCAGATAAATTTCATGTGCCTTTCTGCATTAAAACGAAGATGTAGGTAAGGGAGAGAGGAGTCTAGACCCATTCCCCAAACCACTTCAGGTGAAATGTGTGACCTTAGCAGGTGAGTTCTGTGTCCAGGCTCTGAGTCGGTATCTCCCTCCAGGAAGTGCCTGTGCCTTGACCTTATTAGGGAACACCCGGCTTCATCTTCCTCTATTCCTCACAAAACTCCCTCCCACTTTCCAAAGAAAAGTCAGCCATATCTTTTTGAGCAGCATCCTTCATACCTTAGATGAATGTTCTCTTCTGTCAGAAGCTGTATGGTATATTTAAACTTTTCTTCAGCTTCGGCAAGCTTGATCTGGAACATTTTCTCCAGATTTCCCACTGTGGCTTTCTGAAGGACATGTAAATTTTATTTACTTGTTTATTTTTTTAAAGATTACTTATTTTTTTATTTAATTGACAAGGAGAGAGAGAGAGAGACAGAACACAAGCAGGGGGAGTGGGAGAGAGAGAAGCAGACTCCCCGCCGAGCATGGAGCCCAATGCGGGGCTCGATCCTAGGACCCAGAATCATGACTTGAGCTGAAGGCAGAACCTTAACTGACTGAGCCACCTAGGCGCCCTTGACATAAAAATTTTAATAGCATCCAGAACAGAGCTATATGGTAGAGCTGCTCAGAGACCTGGATGCCTCAGCATGACCCCCAACCCCACTCCAGCCAGAACTCGCCTCTTTCTGAAGTTCCATCTGGGTTTGGTAGAGGGTTGTGTTAAGTGTTTCCAGGATAACAGCTTGTGTATTCAACTCTTCCTCCATGACCTGTGTAAGAAGAAACTGTTTCAGGACAACATGTCTACCCATTTACTCTCTTCTGCAGGGCACCTGGACGAGAAGGTGAAGCATCAACAACTTTACTCCCTCTCTTACACAATTCAATCATTTCATCCTGTTAAATCTATCTCCTCTATGTCTTACCCGTCTATACTCCCCTCTGCAGACTCACTACCACTGTCTCAGATCCAGCCCTCACTGGAGCTCGTGTGGGTTGTCATAATAGCTCCCAAACAAATATTTATTAACGGAAAAGGCAAAACTACAGAGACAGTAAAAAGATGAGTGATTGCCAGGGGTTGGGATAAACAGGTGGAGGACAGGGGACATTTAGGCAAAGAAACTACTCTGTATGATACTGCAATGGTACATGCATGCTGCATTTGTGGCATTTGACAAACCTACAGAATGGGTAACACAAAGAGAGAACCCTAATGTCAATCATGGACCTTAGTTAAAAGGGATGTATCAATAATGGTTCATCAACTGTAACAAAAGGACCACACTAGTGCAAGATGTTAATAATAGAGAAAATTGCATGTTTGTGTTGGGGGAGGACAAGAGGAATCTCTGCACTTTCTGCTGAATTTTTCAGTAAACCTCACATTGCTCTAAAAAAATTGTCTTTTAATTAGGAAAAAACCCTCCTGTTATAGGCACCAGGGGTATTATGATGAACAAGAAAAATATAATCCCTACTCTTACGTATGTACATTCTAGCGAGGGGGGTGTAAAAATTAGAGTTAATAAAATAATTACAATAATAAATTTAAAACAAACCAAGGATAAGACAGAAGATGCAGTGTAAGTTCAGGGAAAGGACAAATGTAGAATCTAATTAGGTAGATGCTGAAGAGACTATAAAAATGAACCTGATGGGTCCCTGCTTTCAGGTGTCCGCTCCGTTTAACTCCTACATGTCCTCAGAGCTCTTCCCGTGGACTACGCCTCTTCCCAAGATTTATAGACTAGAGAGGTTCCATCACTTACTACAGTCACATTGTGTAAAGCATTGTACCAGCACATTTAGAATTCTTTTTATTCACTTATTCATTCAAAAAATCAGTTGGTATTTACTGGCTATCTTGATGTGCCAGGCACTGTTCTAGAAACTAGAGATTAGTGGCAGAGAAAACAGACAAAAATCTCTGCCTTCATCGAGTTTATAGGTTAGATAGTTATAAATCTGCATAGAAAATAAAACAGGGGGGGGCGCCTGGGTGGCTCAGTGGGTTAAAGCCTCTGCCTTTGGCTTGGGTCATGATCCTAGGGTCCTGGGATGGAGCCCTGCATCGGGCTTTCTGCTCAGCAGGGAGCCTGCTTCCTCCTCTCTCTCTGCCTGCCTCTCTGCCTACTTGTGATCTCTGTCTGTCAAATAAATAAATAAAATCTTAAAAAAAAAAGAAAATAGGGATGCCTGGGTGGCTCAGTTGGTTAAGCGGCTGCCTTCGGCTCAGGTCATGATCCCAGCGTCCTGGGATCAAGTCCCACATCGGGCTCCTTGCTTGGCAGGGAGCCTGCTTCTCTCCCTCTGCCTCTGCCTGCCTCTCTGTCTGCCTGGGCTCACTCCTGCACTCTCTCTCTCTCTCTCTCTGACAAATAAATAAATAAAATCTTAAAAAAAAAAAAAAAGAAAACAGGGAAAAGGAAGTGTGGGGTGGGTTATTAAGCCTATAAATAGAGGCCCCTTGGAAGTGGCGTTTAAACAAAGACCAGAAAGGTAAGAAAGTTAGTCATGTGGATATCTGGGAGCCAGCTTCCTAGGATGAGAGAATGTCAAGTACAAAGACCTCAAGGTAGAGGATCCTGACATGTTAAAGAAATAGCAATGGGTCCAGTGCCACTGGGGCAGCATGATGGAGGGGAAGATATGGAAGGAGTTGAGGTTGGGGGAAAGAACCACAAGCATGCAGCAGGTAGAACAATCCCCAGGGTCAACAGAGGGCTGGAAATAGTTATATTCCCACTAGCCAGAGTACACAGAGTATTGAGCAGACTACTCAGAAGGATATTATCTGTGTGTGTGTGGGGGGGGGATTAATCTTAGACTAAAGACTGCTTTAATTCTGTCTAACAAAGCTTAAAGGTAAGGCTTGAAAATACCAAACTGTTTCTAAGTAACTAAACTGCATCCCAGAACGAAGCACAACCTTATTTAAAGAAATACAAAAATATTCAGCACCCAACAAGGTAAACATCCCAATAGTGGGTGTCCAATAAAAAATTACCAGACATGCAAATAAGGGAGAAAATATGACCACAAATGAGGAGCGAAATCAATTAATAGAGACAGATCCAGACAGGAATGATCGAATTAGTAGACAAGGTCGATAAAGCAGTTATAATACACTGGGTCTTCCTTGTTCCAAAGCCTATCCTTCTACCATCCAGGACATTGAGGTCTGTTTACCCAACAATGATGAAGCCTTGCCTAAGCTCTAAGGGATCATTCCACGATTTTATAATGGCTAGTCTTTCCCCAAACATGTCCATTCCAGATCCAAGTTAAATTCTCTGTGAAAGAAGAACCACAAGGGGGTTCATGGGTTTGAACAGTTTCTCTTCAGGTGTCTCCCACATGGAAGTGCCATAATTTGTCCCAGAAGAACAGAATTCTTTGAAGAAATTGTTGGACGTGAGGTACACTCAGAATTTTAAGGCGAGGCTTGGAGTTAGAGTTCCTGGGGGCAGTATTGTATTTTTTAGAGTTTAAAGGAAGAATTTGGTATTCAGAAGTCACGACTCTTGTGGTTTGAGCCTCACTAGAAATGGAAAGCATTTGACACTGAAGATCACACAGCATATTGCTTATAAATTTCTTCAAATTGCTCTAAAAAGATGCTAAGAGCTTTGTTTTACAGATGACTTTGTATTATAGTTTTTTTTTCTTTTTTTTTTTTTTTTTGTCAGATAGAGAGCGCAGGAGCAAGCACAGGCAGACAGAGTGGCAGGCAGAGGCAGAGGGAGAAGCAGGCTCACTGCTAAGCAAGGAGCCCGATGCGGGACTCGATCCCAGGACCCTGGGATCATGACCTGAGCCGAAGGCAGCCGCTTAACCAACTGAGCCACCCAGGCGTCCCTTTTTATTTATTTATTTTTTATTTTATTTTTTTTTTTTTGTATTATAGTTTTAAAGTTCTTTTTGACCTGTTGAATCCAGCAAACTCAGCTCTAGGTCTCCCTTCCCCCACACTTTTTTTTGGTTTCGGAAAATTATCATAGATTTCATTTTATTGAGAGTACATAATTTTATCGATTCATTTCTAAGATGCTAATTCCACAGGAAAAATGAAAAAACTTACCTGTTTGGTCTTTCTCAGCTCCTCTAATTGTAAGGTGTCATTTTCATGTTGTTTCAATAGCTCCTAAAAATAATTTTATTTGGAAAGTGTCAGCCCTGGGGTTTCTAGGACTTCTTTCAGAGAATTAAGAAAGTCAGAATAGGATTCTGGAATATATTCACCAAAGTTTAGATATTGGTATAATGAATCTTGGTATTGGTATAATGAATATTGGTATAATGATCCCAGGATCCTGGGATTGAGCCCTGCATTGGTCTCCCTGCTCATGTTCTCTCTCTCTCTCTCTCAAATAAATAAATAAAATATTTAAAAAGAAAACAAAACAAAATGGATCATAGAATCATAAAAACTAAAATTACAAAGCTTTTTAAAAAAGAGAAGATCTTTGTATCCTTGGACTAGGCAACAATTTCATAGAAAGGACACAAAAAGCTGTAACTTTCCCATAAAAAGGACGTGATTAATAATTTGGTGTTCATCAAAATAAAAAACTTCTGCACATGAAAAGATAACATGAACAAAATGAAAAGGCAAACCACAGTGTAGGAGACAATGTTTGTAACACATTTCTGACAAGGAACTTGTATCCACATTATATAAAGTATTCCTACGTATCAACAATAAAAAGATAAACAACCCAAGTTTTCTCAAATGGCAAAAGACTTGAACCAGCATTTCACAAAAGAAGACATATATATTGTTTGATAAGTATAATAAAAAAATCGCCCAACATAGTCACCAAGGAAACTAAAATGATAATGGACTATCACTTCATAACTGTTGGAAGGATCAAAATTAAAAGGATGTCAATATTAGTTGCTGATGATGTGGAGCAACTGGAACTCTCATATGCTTAAGATGTAAGAATAATGGCGCAACTACTGTGCAAAATGGCTTGGCAATTTCTTATAAATTAAATCTATAAATACCCTAGAAGCCAATAACAACACTGCTAGGTATATACCCAAAGGAAAAGAAAAATTGTGTCTATGGAAATACTTGCACAAGGGTGTTTATAAGACCTTTATAAAATAGGGAGGACAGGGCGCCAGGGTGGCTCAGTGGGTTAAGCCTTTCCTTTTAGCTCAGGTCATGGTCTCAGGGTCCTGGGATCGAGCCCTGCATCAGGCTCTCTGCTCAGCGGGGAGCCTGCTTCCCCCAACCCCACCCTCGCCTCTCTCTGCCTATCTCTCTGCCAACTTTGATAGAGATTCCTCTAACCTCTATCAAAGTTCCTCTCTGTCAAATAAATAAATAAAATCTTAAAAAAAATAGGGAGGACAACTAATGGAAACAACCTAAACCTCCAAAACCAGGAAAATGGTAAACACATTGTGGGGTATTCCTACAAAGGAAAGCTAATGGGCAATAAAAAGTAAGAAATTGCTGATAGATACAACAAATGGATAAATTTCACAGACATTGTGTTGAGAAAAAAGAGTATATACTGTATGATTCCATTTATATAAAGCTTAAAAGTAGGTAAACTATGGTGTAGGAATCAAAATAGTGGTTGTCTTGGGGCTAGTGTTGAGGGAGATAGGGTTTAAGTGGAGAAGAATACAAGAGTGATTTCTGGGTTGATAAAATGCTCTAGATCTCTATACAGGTGTTGGTTACATGGATGTGTACATTTGTCAAAACTCACCAAATTATATAGTTAGGATCTCTGCATTTTGCTAAGTGTAAACTATACTTTCATGAGAGAGAGAGTTTGCAGAATTTATAGATTTATCTTCAGCATCACCGGAGAGAAAATAGGAGAGGAAAGGAGGCATGCAGATGATCAAATCTCTCCCCACTAGAGGACTTGCTCCTTCTTATTCAGATGTCTGAGCTCTCCAGACCCCAGAAATCCTAGCTACACTGCACAGTATAACCCGTAGCCTCATTACTGTTTTTGCTCTATTATAGTGAATGCCAGAAATGTGCTTTGACTGGTGAAATTAGTGGCTTTTTAGTTAGCATGATGATTGGAAATGGACTCTTAAAAATGGAATATTGGGTAGGTATTATTTTAACGACTGAGCCACCCAGGTGCCCCCATGGGTAGGTATTATTTTAGAGGCATGGTCCACTTTGCAGGAGAAGAGTATAGGAATCTAACAAAACCTGTCAGCTATACCCTCAGACATGATGTCTAAGTCTTGACCCTAGATGGTCCTCTGTCTCCTCAGGAGGTGCTCTGGCTGCCTGAGGCTGAATCCAGGAGTTGCAGAATCCTACCCCTGTCATGCCTTTGCAAATAGCGACGATGAATCTTTCACAGACCTAAAAGCTCAGAGAGCTGGTGGTATCATGGCTTGGGGCCTGCTTGCTAATGCAGGTTTGTTTAGCAAATGTCTGCATGTCCAAGACCTGCTTTCACCATGACCCAATAGCAGTATCAACGTGGTGGAGGAGTAATGAACAGGAGTGGCTCACCCTCACCCCCTCTGACTTTGAGGAAGCTCCTCTTTACTCAGAGCTGTAAATGAACCAAACTCGCTCCACTGCCCTTTCTCTTCATCTCCAGCCAAGGATGAGGAAGAACATTCATCCTTGATGAATATCCATCATTCAATGGTGGCTGACCACCATCAATGGTGGTAAGACCATCTAGATAAGGACAGCAAGACTGCCAGTCTACTTGCGTATATTTCCAGGGAAGTTGGGAATAAGCCCATAAAGGCCAAAAGCTCGCCTAATTCCAGAGGCACCCCCAGGAACCGGATGTTTCACCGAGGCTGCACCTTCAACCCCTCATGTGCTTTGGGCCTAAGTTACCTCCTTCTCTCGAATGAAGTTCTCAAAGACAGCATTGTAGGAGTCATTTATTTTCTTCTTTTCCTCTATTGACTCTAACTCAAACTTTTTTGTCATTCTATGTTCTGCAGAGGCAAGAAGAAATTACACACATGAGTAAATGTGGGGAAAGCAGATGCAGAGAGGAACTCAAAATGTTTGAAGATAATAGAAATTCTGGACTGGGTCTAACTCAAGGTCCTTTCAGCCTAGAGTTCGGCTTCTGATGCTCACCTGAAGATGCCTGAGAGTCAAGTGGTGGTGGTTTTCAGGGATGTCAGCCACATGGGGTTTACCCCAATGTCTCCGATTTTTCTGTGGATGTATAATTTATTCTAGATCTGTTACTTATTGTTTTGTCAATTCCCACTGTCGAAGTAACCAGTATGCTTTCTTCAATATCCTTACCTAAAAAGATAGCTCTTGGCTAATGGGACTTCTCCAGCAATAACCTTTCAGCCCTAGGGTAGAGGTAGGCTTAAACTGTTTCCGGCACAAGGGAGCTTGCCAATGGAGGCCCAGTAACTAGTAGGGGGTAGAAGGAAAGGGTAAGGGGCTGACGCAAATTTCTTCTGGGGCCTCATGGTTCTAGGAATGGATGGGGAGGCAACATCTAGGCTCACAGGATGGGTCTGGGCTGGGCTACACTGTGCATACTTAAAATTCTACTTTTTTCAAAACAGAGTGAACATGTTAACTTAGATTTTGACAACATGGAATGAGTATAGCATGGGTGCTATAAATCTAGAAGATAGGGTCATGCTACACCAGGGTCCTAGGTAAAGCCTCGAACAGGTGCAGCTCTGCATTCCTTCCCTCAGCCTTAATGCCAGGGTCTTAATGCTGCCTTCTGGCAGTCAGAGTCCCCACTGGGCTGGCAATGGCCTTGAGGAGTAACTTTCCCAGGGGGCTTCTGAATTTAAATGAGTAATTTGTTGAAATCAACCAAATCTGTATACGAATTGGGTTGAGGTAGGATGTGGTACAGTTTTGTAGAAGTCTCACTCCTACCTCAACCAGCCCTCTAGGTTGGGGAGCAGAGTCTCCATAAATTCCTCTCTCCTTTTTCCATTTATGAAGATGCTCGGTGAGGGTAGAAGTCTCATCTATAAATCACTTTCTATTTAACTCTATCCAAACTCTGCTAGGTGTTGGAAATACTAAAAATATATAGTAATATACAAATGTATCAGATCAACATGTTGTATATTTTAAACACATGCAATGTTATATGTCAATTGTGTCTCAAAGATTGAGATCCTTTCAGGGGACAAGGGGAGATGTGGGAATCCAAAGGTTCTCAGTATAATGATTGTGTTGTCCCTCCCCCAACAAGTGAGTATTTGAATCTAATTCAAGAACATCTTTCCTGGAGCTTTGGGGTCACTTGTATCCAGGTAACAAGTCAACACTCCTACAGATGTCCCAGAATGTGCTCCAGCTCGTGATGGCCAAGCTTGGCACGAGTGAGCTTTGGAAGGTACAGGCTTAGACCCTCAAAGTGGCTGCATTTTATAAAGACTCTATCCTTGTTGTTACTTTCTTGAAAACTCTATGCACCTTGATTCAGGGGTCCAGGCATGTGGCCGTCACTCTTAGTGGATCCAAGGCTGCTTTTCTCAAGTTGACACCAAACTTAATGGCAGGTTTTTGGGTGCATGTGCCATCCAAAAGATAGAAGTTTCTGTACTCACTCTGCTGTAGCAGGATCTTTTCCCTCTCCAACTTCTCCTCCCTCTCCCAGTCCGCCTTCTTCTTTGACCACTTGTCCTCCATTTCATCATAAATGCTGTCCTGTGGAGGCACAAAGGCACCATGAAGAGAAGTGTCCTGAGAAAGGCTGCACACCAACTCCAGGCAAAGCACGGGGCCCTTTGCAGCTTCCCTCACCTGGAATGCTTGCTAGGAGTCCCTCTATAGGTGGCTGGTGGCAGCAAATTCTAGCCCAGCCCATGTGGGAGCCTGCAGAACCCTTGAAGTCAAGGGCAAGTTCTGCATGGTGTCTGTCCCCCTGGAACAGGCTTTTCTTTGAAGACAGGTAGGATTCTCCTGTCGAAGATGCACATGTCAGCTGCCTCTGAGCCATGAATCACCCATCAGCAGCCCATTAGGAAGCAGGGGAAATGCCCAATAGTTAATTTGAACACTTAGAAAACAGTGGCATGTTTTTCAGAGTGTGTTTATTTTTCCTCAGCAAATCTAACTTCCTTCAAGGTTGAGGTTAACTAAGCCAAACCCAATGCCAGTCCTATTGGTTGGCTCAGACTTCTTGGGAGTGGGACATCAGGAGGAAGAAGGCCTAGAACACGGATGTTGCCAGTGAGGTCTCAGGACCCTGAGCCCCCTTTTTCTCCAGGTTAGTGGTACAAATCACAGTGGGACCAGGCATCAGAGCCCATTTGTAATTACTTGTGGCCATTTTGATAAAGGTTCTCTCTCATCATTTTCAAGACTGGTGGGCAGCTTAGTTTCCATAGAGGTCAAGCTCTCTGGCGAGGTCCAGACTGAAGCAAACATAAGGCCTAGGAAATTGGGGTATCAACCTGATGCTTTTCTCAGGCCTTCTTCTATGATATCTTTCCTGCCTGTACCAAGATACATCTTGAAAAACAAGTTTTACATAGAAACTCAAAAGTGAAACTGTGAATGGTAAGTAGAATTTCAGAGGTGGTGCTGGTGCTTAACTTGGTTCTTTCCTTATATAGAGTGGTTAACTGTCCTTGTTTGTTTGAGACTAAGTTGTGTCCCGGGTCTCTGAACTTTCAATGCTATAATCTGGAAAGTCCCGGGGAAACCATGACCAGTTGGTCATGATAAAATGGGGGTTTGCTGCCTCAGCCTGTTCTGTCTGCTCCTCACCTCTCCACTCTCTCATCCTCCTAGGAAGAAATCATGGCCTGTTTCCCCACGGCTCCATCAGATTAGCCGATTTAAATGAAAGAGTTATATTCTGAGATGGCTAGAACACTCCATCTTCTGCTTGTGGGGGGGGG